>JARHVA010001518.1:1242500-1267500 GCA_037957365.1 Torreya grandis
GTGACTAGTAGCTATTTACTTTAACACCCTAGGAGTTTTTAAATATTTGAATTATATTTATCCTTGAGTCTTGGTAGCCTAAAGGAATTACATAAATCCAGGGATCATCCCAAAAATCCATAGTTTACCCATTTCCAATCTTCCATCTATATCCTTTTTAAAGGATTTTTTTTTGCAAGAAATGGCTTTCCAAATAGCTAACCCATAAACTGGACCTTACTCCCAAAGAAATTAGTCCTCATTATTGACCTCCATGTATTTTTCCTTAACAATGTGGGTCCATTACTTGTCTTCCTTTAGGATTTTCCATCCCAATTATTCAAGTAGGGTTTTTCTCATATTTATTAACTTTATAATTCCTAACCTACCATTAGATTTAGAAAGGCATGATTTGTCCCATTGTACAAGCAATAATTTGAATTTTTTATCTGATCCTTTCCATAAAAAGTTATGCTAAATTTGCTCTATCTTATCAATAATTTTGCTTGGTAACTTAAAGATTGACATGAAATAGATTATGATTCTTTGGATTGAGTCTTGAGAATTTTAAGATTGCCATCTTGGGAGAGGACATGACCTTTCCATCTAGCTATTTTATTTTGGATTCTATCAATGAGGGGATTCTAGTATTTTGCCTTCTATTTCCTTGCAAATAGGGGAATTCTAAAATATGTGGAAGGGAAAGAACTTATATTTCATCCAAGTATAGAGCCTATATTTTTTTTAGTCCCACTTATGTGTTTATAAATAAGATTGAGATTTTATAGAAATTAATGCACTAATTGGATACTTTATCATAATACATAAGAATTTTATTGAAAATTCTAGTTTCATCAATTAATGCTTCCCCAAATAAGAAAGTGTCATAACAAAATTGCTCATGAATAACCAGAATAATGCTCTAAGCCAATGTGATGCCTTTTATTAGGCCTTGATTTTTGGCCCCTTGAATATGTTTTCCCAATAATTTAACAAGAATAATGAACAAGTATGGTGATAAGGGATCCCCTTATCTCAATCCTCTGGTGGCTGAGAAGTATCCTTTAGGTATCCCATTGATTAGCACTAAGAATTTTGGGGGTAGATATGAAGCTATAAATAAGGTTTTGAAAGATAGAATTGAAACCAATTTCTTAAAGAGCTTTCTCTAACAACCTGCATGAGACTCTGTCATAGACCTTATTCATTTTGAATTTAATAAACATGCCTTGTTTTCTAGAAGTGTACATAGAGTGAATGGCCTCATGTAAAGTGATAATGCCATCCGTGATTTGTATTTTAGATATAGAGGCCCCTTGGTACTCATCAATGATTCTCTAAAAAATTGGTTAAATCTTTCTAACCATCATCAAAGAATATATTTTGTAGGTTGTAGTGCATAAGCTTATAATTTTGAATTTTTTTAGTTGGTTATCTCCTTATTTTTTGGGAATAAGGACAAAGAACATATTATTCATCTCCATTTAAATGGTATCAACTCTACAGAATTTAGAAATCACTACTTCCACCTCCAAGTGAATGATGTCCTAAAATTTTTGAAAGAAGAGAAGGGGAAACCCATCTAGACTAGGGGATTTAATGCTCTCCATAGAGAACACCATTAATTTAATATCATCAATTGAAGGAGGATTAAGGATTTTTTCATTGTTGGCCAGTGTAAGAAGACATGGGATGTTATGCAAAAGTTTTTATTCCAAAATTACATCAAGAAATCTATGTTCTTTCAACAAATTTCTAAAGTATGAGATAATTTAGATGTTTATATCATCAAGATATTTGCATTTCCTACCATGTTGAATTAGTAACTTAGAAATTATATATTTTTTTCTATTTCTTAAATCATGTTGATGAGAAAACTTTGTGTTTTTATCTCTTTCCTTCAACCATAAACATCTAGACTTTTGTTTGATTATATTTTCTTCTTTTGCTTTTAAAACATGGGAGGTACTAAGAAGTTTATTTTACTTTCCACAATATTGCTCATTATACCCATGGATGGAAAACTATTGTTTTAGAATAATAAGTTCCTCCTCAATCGGTTTCTTCTATGTAAAAATATTATCGAAGAGCCCCCTATCTATCTTTTCAAGTTGATTTTTAGTTGATTAATTTTTTTTACTAATATATACATGTCCAAACCAAAGAAATACTCTTTCCACCATTATTTTATAGATTCAAAAAGATTAGGATGATGAATCCACATGTTTTTAATCTAAAAGGTATATTTTTAATGTTAGGATAATGAGCTTATTATAGCTTTATTAAATGCACACAAAGTTTAATATAATTCATAGGCCAAATACACAATAATTAATAAAATTGATAATATATTATTATTATTATTATTATTATTATTATTATTCATTGTTACAAAACCATACGGGAAATTATAAATTTGTAGGAATACCATTCCTATAATCATGGAGATAATCTTTCCATCAATCTCTCACCCTAAATCCCTATGATTATGTAAACTACTATATATGATATATTATTATAACTCATAATAATATATCTAACAAATAATATATTCTAATCTATATTGTAATAATATGTATAAAAATATTAAGACAACTAATTATAATAAAATATAACTAACAAAAAAATTGTACATAATAGTGAATTATTACTCTCATAATTATTCACATTATGATGTACAAATTATTATGAGGACTAACTATTCCCTAACATTCCCACCTTAGACCTTACATGTTAATTTGTGTTTTCACTAGACTTAATGAAATTAATGAACAAATCATCTTCTTATCAACCATACACTATCAATAACACATCAATCAAATCAGTATGTGAACTTTGAATAGGAACATCTACCATCAACCATTCAATGAGGGAACTACATCAAATTATACAGTGTGGGAACCATGATAGGAACCATCTATTCAAATTTCACTCTTGCATGTCTTAAACACTCTTTTTATGTAGTAAGCTATATAGGAGAATAGGAAATACACCTCTTATTCATCACACAAACAAACAAATGCTAAAAATAAGAAAAATATAGATACTTGCCACTATAGAAATAAGCACCCCTTTATTAGTGGCTAATGAGAGGCATATAAAACCTCCATCCTTTAGTGTTCTCTAGTCTCCATTGTCCTCCAACCTCTAGTATATTTCTACTTACTCAGCCAAGGAAGTCATGAAGCTTAGATTCATGAATTTGTCAAGGAGAAATCCCCCCATAATTCATACATATGACTTAGGATGTCATGTACAAGTGATAATGCATATTTTTACAAATAATTAATTTTGAAAATAGGATGACACATAATTAATAATACACTAAAATTAATTTAACACCATATTATAGACCCAATAATACTTATATGAATTATTCGACTTGATTATTTTGGAAAATACATTACTTTTGACATTTTAATTTTTATAAAAATAGAATTTTGACTTACACCTTTTGATAATACCTTTATACAAAATAAAAAACAACCTAAATATGCTAAAATTAAAACTAAATACATTAAAATATCAAATGACCTTAAAACATACAATATTTTAAATATCTATTTGACTCAAGTGATGATAATAGACTAAACCTATCAACTCACTAATAGCTAATACAAAGAAACTACTATATCTTAAAAATAAAAGAATTAATACCTTGATATGGTACTTTTCATAGAATAAAAAATAATATGTATAATTAGTAAAATAAATTCAAGAAATGTAGGAATAAAATGGAAGTCCTTTTGTGCTAAAAGTGGATCCATCAATTTGAGAAGATGTGAGTTGATTTAGATAGAGAATGGAGAATTCATGCAGCTTGAGGAAGGATCGAACCAAGATCCAAATTATCAAGAACTTCATTTTATGATTTTTTTAGAGTGGTTTGCTTAAGATATGATGAAAATTTATTGAGAGATGATTGAAATATAAAGAATGCATAGCCAGTAATAATCACACAAGAAATATGCCAATTCATTTTCTTCTTTCTATTGAAAATGTTAGACTAAACAAAATAATTCTTGACAACTATGTGGACTGCATAAGAGCAATTGTATGCACATAATTAATATATCAACACAAAATTGTAATGACATGTCACCTATCAAATTATGATCAATTAAAATCTTCAATTGAATAGCTATCAAGAGAGTTGAGATGACAATATGGATATTTATGTGCTTGGCTTAATGCTTGGATACTATCAATTGAAGGCTCTAAAGTTTAAACTAATGTTTTGACACCAAATTTGTCTACCAAGTGTCCAATGAATATAGGTCAATAAAATAGATTTATTTTACACTTATATACTAATGATTCACTCAATAATTCAATATTTCATAACAAATTTTATCTCCTCTAGGTTGCACACTCAGCTATGCTAAGCTTGTTCACTTCTCACAAATTGCTACATTTTTCAATAGTATTGTTATATGACTCAAGATGTAAATTTACATCGTAGACCTAATCATGAGATGAATGCCATATAATAGTTATAACATGTTAAATATAAATATAAACTAAGTTAAACTAAACATAGAATGACTTATTTTTCATCTATAGGGGTAATGCAAAGCTGATAGTCAGATCTATCCCTTGATAGATTTAACAAGCCATTATCCTACTCTGATACCATTGTTAGGATTATGAGCTTACTAGAGCTTTATTAATGCATATAAAGTTTAATATAATTCACAATCTAAATACATAGAGAATAATTAATCAAACTAATAATAATAATAATAATAATAATAATAATAATAATAATAATAATAATAATAATAATAATAATAATAATAATAATAATATATTATTCACCCTTATTACAAATCCATATGGGACAATAAAACTTTATAGGAATGCCATTCCTATAATCATGGAGATTATTTCTCCATCAATCTCTCACCCTAAATCCTTATGATTATACAAACTAGTATATATGATATATTGTTATAACTCATAAAAATATATCTAAATAAATAATATATTCTAATCTATATTCATAATATTGTTTATAATAATATTATGATGACTAGTTATTAACAAATATAAATAACAAACAAACTATACATGATAGTGAATGATTTATTTTTCATCTATAGAGGCAATGCAAAGCTGATAGTCAGATCTATCCCTTGATAGATTTAATAGGCCATTATCCTACTCTGATACCACTGTTAGGATTATGAGCTTACTAGAGCTTTATTAATGCATATAAAGTTTTATATAATTCACAATCTAAATACGTAGAGAATAATTAATCAAAATGATAATAATAATATATTATTATTCACCCTTATTACAAATCCATATGGGACATTAAAAACTTTATAGGAATGCCATTCCTATAATCATGGAGATTATTTCTCCATCAATCTCTCACCCTAAATCCCTATGATTATACAAACTAGTATATATGATATATTGTTGTAACTCATAAAAATATATCTAAATAAATAATATATTCTAATCTATATTCATAATATTGTTTATAATAATATTATGATGACTAGTTATTACCAAATATAAATAACAAACAAACTATACATGATAGTGAATTATAAATCTCATAATTATTCACATTATGATGTATAAATTAGCGTGAGGACTAACTATTCCCTAAAATTTAAAATTGGGCATCATTTCCCTTTTAAAGATTATAGGGTTATGGTCTAAACCTATTTTAGGGAGAGAGTACAAAGAGATGGAATAATGAATGTCCCAATTTAAAGATACCAATTTTTTTTCAAGCCTTACCTGTATCAGATACAAGCTAATTCTTATGTTTACCCATGTCAATTAGTTCCTATTTAATTCCATGTCTATCAAACTAGCTTCACAAATGAATTTATTTATCTCTACCATACTTTATTAGAATTCTATCGATCTACCTTTCTTTTCCATTGGGATTATGGGGGAGTTAAAGTTCCCATCCATGACCTATTTCTAGTTGTTTCTATTTTTTTTAATACCACCAAAACCTCCCAAAGTTTCCTTCTTGCCATTATAGAAATGGGGGTGTATATATTTGACATGATGCATCCTTCTTTAGATTATTTATTTAGAAAATGAATCACTAGATGATTATAGTTCTTAAAAAAGAACTTCCCCATCCAATTCTTGACAATTACATAGAGTTGTAATACTTCTTGAGGCCCCATTAGAGCTTACACTATAATGGTTAGACCCATTCCATAATTTATAGGTATATTTCTCAAACATTTAGTTTTTTATTTCAAAATAATGACACGAGGATCATTTATTTTTATCATATTCTGACTAAATTCTATTTTCTAGGGTTATATAAACCCCTCACATTTCAATAAATGAGTTTCATTATTTTTTTTACTGAATTTAAAGGTCCTTTGACTACCCTTGGATATTTTAATAGCTATTTGATTCCTTCTAGCCATATTATTTGGAGTTTTAACTAGATGGTTTGGACCATCCCCTATCTCTATTTTCTTCTTACCTTTTCTAGATTTTACTTGGGTCCAACTTTGTTCTTTCCCTTAGTGTTCTTGACAAGGGTTTATTGTAGAGAATTGGCTTGGGTTGTTTGACAATTATTATGGCCTTATTTTGAGGGATCCATTTCATTTTATCAGAGTGTCATCCACCTTATTTTGATAATCTTTGCCTTCTAGAATCATGGTGATTTATATATTTTCATTACTTCCCAATTTTAGGCTGACTTCTGCCAAAGGTTTTCTTTCCCAGTGCAAGGGACCTTCCTTATCAATTACTAAAATAAAGGGATTTTACTATAGAGTAATTCCAAATGGTTATAACTTAGATTCAAGAAAATTAGAATCTATTTAGGTCAAATTTGATACACTCTTATTTTTTAAATCTAGAATATCATGCATGCTAGGCTGGTTCAAAAAGGTTTAGGGACTAGGATCTTCACACTATTTAGTGATTAATCTTGTGACACAAAAAAAATTAGCTTGAAAGATAATAAGAGTTTTTTTTCAAATATGAGACATTGTTTCCAATAGGAGTAGGGGTTGAGGTTGTTAAGGATTTTAAAGGATCAGTTAAAGGTTTGGTGGGGTCAATAGTTTTAACACATGTTTTTTATTACTAACCATTCCATTGGAATCTGGTTTTCTAGACCAAACCTATTTGGTGACTATTGACCAAATTTGACCCCAAGTAAAATTTGGGTCAACCCATACTATTTTTAAAATTTAATAAGATTCCCATGTGACTTATAGTGTTAGGATTGTGGAGCTAAAAGCTTCACTGATGCAAACAAGAGAGGAGGTTGCTGAAGGTTGCTGAGTTGTAGAGAAGTTGGGGTCGGTCTGATCAACCGACATCGGTAGGATAGCATAGAGAAGCAACCGATGTCGGTCATATATCGGCCGACGTCGGTCACCTCCAGGTAGACAGGGACCGATGTTAGTCACCTGTGTGGTTTAGACTGCGTTTATTACAGGTAGTTAGCTAACGAACCAAGTGTTTGCATGAAGAGATCTATTTTTAGACTGAGAGCTGTGGATCTAATTATTGTAATTAGATGTCTAATTATTATTTGATGAGATCTATATAATAGACTCATGGTTGTATTGGAAAAGTGGGCTAGTTTGAGTTGAGCAAAGTTTACTCCTTCTGTGTGTGAGGTGAGCAAGGGTGTTCCTCCTAGTTCCACAGCAGTACCAGGCGTGTTGGTGCTGGTTTGGAGAGTCAGCTGGATTCTTCAGGAGTGTAGGATCTTGGTCACAGTTGCATGGCCTATATAGGAGATCTACATGGTAAGTAAGATCGTTGATCTGTAGGTGTATGTGTGTGCAAGGTCAAGGTTCACAGGTGAGCAGAACTGTTGTTTGATTTTCAGGTGTGCAAGATCATATAGACAGCAACACAACAGGGAGCAGTATCAGGCAGGATCTACTTGGAGTACAGGTGTATACTCGGATAGAGCAAGAGAGGAAGGCAAGGGAGTTCCTTCCATAAGTATGGTCTGTTGAATTGCAAGTTGTTGCAGATTCATGGGAGATCTACTTGAAGTACCTTGAGTACTTGCTGAGTACGTGGAGTACTTGTGGAGTGCGTGGAGCACGGGAGGTGAACACCAACTCTGTATTTGAGTTGGGTGTTGGGACATGTGAGAGGGAGAGCTTTAGGGAGAAGAATTACTGTTCACTTGAGGTGTAGCGAGCCTCTGAAGAGGTGGTGGAGAAGAAGTGGCATCTTCTTTATTGTATTCTTTTCTGTATAAAGTATTAATACAATTGGTGTATTGTCTCTCATATGCTGTGTTATTCTAAATTCTAGTTACTTGGTGAATCTGGTTATTTCCACATATTATAGTTGCTTGGTATTTGGTAATCAATTGTATGCTTCCAGTGTTTCGCACCCTGACAAGTGGTATCAGAGCCTTGGTTGTAGGTTCTTGAGCTTGATACCAACAAGTGGTATCAGAGCTAAGGTTGCAGGAAGTAGGTTGTGTTTTGGTTACAGGGCACTCTCAGGGGTTTCTGATTGAGTGGGAGTAGAGCAATGGCAAATCAAAGTAAGCTAAGAATGGAGGAGTTGAAAAGCACAGATAGTCACTCACGGTCTGATGGAAAGAAAGAGCAGGTAAAAGAACATTGTTGGTTGGTAGCAGATCAACATGAAGAAACTAAAGATACAGATGTAGCAGGTGTTATTACACAGGATGTGTTTGCAGGTTTCTTAGATAAAGTTGAATCTTGGATAAAAGATTCGGTTGCCTCTTTCCATGCAGCCCCAGGTAGAGGAGCTGGTGAGCCTTGCCAAAGGATTGGCAAAGGGGAAGTGAAGCTGAAATTGTAGGCGGCCAACACACAGGTGTTGATGAAGGTCATGCAGGTCCCAGGTCTAGAGATATGGCTAATTTCTTCAGAAAGATTGGGTGATGAGAGATGCACAAGAACTCTCACAGCGGTAGCACTTGAATTAGCTGGTGGTAAGAAAATAGGTATACTTTATCTACTTGTTTATATTACTAATTCTTCTTCTATTGCGGAGACGTGGCTTCGTAGGCTTGGTCACATGAGTAGGAAGGAGATGCATGTTCTTAAGCAGAAGATAGATATATTTGACAGGCTTAAGAACTGGAAAGCCTTGGTGTACTTAGAGGAGATGGCGGATAGAACCCAGTGGATGGTGCTGGATACTTCTGAGCAGAGTAGTTTGGACATGGGTTTTAATTCAAAGAAGCTCACGGGTAAAAAGTCATTACTCACAGGTGAACATAGGTACCGGCATCGGTCAGAAGGAACCAGCATCGAACAGACAGGTGCCGATGTCGATCATGTGCAGACTGAAGATGATGATGTCGGGCAGGGTAAGACCGACATCGATCATGGGACCGACATCGGCAGTAAGACCGATGTCGGTCAGGAGGACCGACGTCGGCAGCAGGGACACCAGCACTGGCAGGTTGGTAGTCAGGGATAGACACATGGAACCAACGTCGGTTGGATGCAGACTGTGGAGTGACCGAGGTCGGTCATTGTAACGAATTTTGGGTGGACAACATGCTGTCAAGGAGTCTCAAACACCCATACAGAGGACTGAAGGCGTAAGTAGGCCCTCAAATTCGTGTTCCTCTTCTTCATACTTGTTGCTGATTATATAGCAGGAAGGATCTAGGAAACAGGTGTGAGCTAGGCAGGGATATGATACAGAACCAAACGGGAGTTTTGGTAGGTTTGCCAGCTGGATGTAAGCACAGAGATGAATGGATGCCTTAGTAGAAGAATAGAGAGAACGGATATGTGAGATGAAAGACCAGGTCATATGGTCTTGAGGAGCTGCAGGACAGTGGTACAGGTTTTGACAGGTGGAGGATGAAGCATGGCTTCAGTCAGTGTCAGGTAACTACTGTGGTTTGTCTTACCAGGTGGATGATGAGTCATGACATCATTCTGTTGCTGTATGTGGATAGTATGCTAGCTAGCAGGGGTGTACATATAGGGTTTTGCTGAGCTAAGGGTAAGATTAGTTCAGTGTCATGTCATGAGGAGTTTGGAGCAGCAAAATTCTTTGACATGGGAGGCATGGAGATCACAGTTTGATTTTGTCTCAAGTGGGAGCTGATGTGAATCAGGTGTTAGCGAGGTTTGGGATGCAGAGCCGGAGCACACTAAGGGCTGGACAGGTATAGTGTCCAAAATCACATGAGGTCTGGTATAGACCTGAGTTTTCCCATGCAGTGGGAGCTATCAGAGTTAGGAGCCAATTCGGGGAAGTGGGTTCTCAGGTTTTTTTGAGAGGGACCGGCAGCAGGTGTTGCTATGCAGGGTCAGGACTTCACTATAGGTGTTGTAGGTTTGGATGTGGCAGGGTACTCGGATGACAGGTGGTGCACCACGGGATGTGTGGTGGGTTGTCTTCAGGTGGGAGCTTGAAGAGGGATACAAACCAGGAAATAGATTAGACGGGGTACAGGTACAGGTACAGTGCAGCTGTTTATCTCCAAGTGGGAGATTGTTAGGATTGTGGAGCTAAAAGCTTCACTGATGCAAATAGGAGAGGAGGTTGCTGAAGGTTGCTGAGTTGTAGAGAAGTTGGGGTCGGTCTGATCAGTCGACGTCGACAGGATAGCATAGAGAAGCAACTGACGTCGGTCATATATCGACCGACGTCGGTCACCTCCAGGTAGACAGGGACTGACGTCGATCGCCTGTGTGGTTTAGACTGCATTTATTACGGGCAGTTAGCTAACAAACCAAGTGTTTGCATGAAGAGATCTATTTTTAGACTGAGAGCTGTGGATCTAATTATTGTAATTAGATGTCTAATTATTGTTTGATGAGATCTATATAATAGACTCATGGTTGTATTGGAAAAGTGGGCTAGTTTGAGTTGAGCAAAGTTTGCTCCTTCTGTGTGTGAGGTGAGCAAGGGTGTTCCTCCTAGTTCCACAGCAGTACCAGGCATGTTGGTGCTGGTTTGGAGAGTCAGCTGGATTCTTCAGGAGTGTAGGATCTTGGTCACAGTTGCATGGCCTATATAGGAGATCTACATGGTAAGTAAGATCATTGATCTGCAGGTGTATGTGTGTGCAAGGTCAAGGTTCACAGGTGAGCAGAACCGTTGTTTGATTTGCAAGTGTGCAAGATCATATAGACAGCAACACAACAGGGAGCAGTATCAGGCAAGATCTACTTGGAGTACAGGTGTGTACTCGGATAGAGCAAGAGAGGAAGGCAAGGGAGTTCCTTCCATAAGTATGGTCTGTTGAATTGTAGGTTGTTGCAGATTCATGGGAGATCTACTTGAAGTACCTTAAGTACTTGCTGAGTACGTGGAGTACTTGTGGAGTGCATGGAGCACTTGTGGTGTGCGTGGAGCATGGGAGGTGAACACCAACTCTGTATTTGAGTTGGGTGTTGGGACCTGTGAGAGGGAGAGCTTTGGGGAGAAGAATTACTGTTCACTTGAGGTGTAGCGAGCCTCTGAAGAGGTGGTGGAGAAGAAGTGGCATCTTATTTATTGTATTCTTTTCTGTATAAAGTATTAATACAATTGGTGTATTGTCTCTCATATGCTGTGTTATTCTGAATTCTAGTTACTTGGTGAATCTGGTTATTTCTGCATATTATAGTTGCTTGGTATTTGGTAATCAATTGTATGCTTCCAGTGTTTCAAATATGAGACATTATTTCCAATAGGAGTAGGGGTTGAGGTTGTTAAGGATTTTAAAGGATCAGTTAAAGGTTTGGTGGGGTCAATAGTTTTAACACATGTTTTTTATTACTAACCATTCCATTGGAATCTGGTTTTCTAGACCAAACCTATTTGGTGACTATTGACCAAATTTGACCCCAACTAAAATTTGGGTCAACCCATACTATTTTTAAAATTTAATAAGATTCCCATGTGACTTATAGGGTGTTATGTTGGTCTATTTTCTCACTCATCCTCTTCCTGGTCCTTGTTGAAGTCCACCCTCTTTGTTCTAGGCTAGTCAACTAAGGTCAAAGGTTGGTCAACCTTGGTAAAAGGTAGTAAAAGGGTGAAATTGTGTTTAAAATATACTAAGGTGGTCCTTAATATGTTTTATTATTTTTACAAGTGATAAATTGGCCATAGGTCTTGTCTCATGTGGAAAAAGGGGCCTTTTGGTCAATTTTTAGCCCATTTAATGACTTGTATAGATTTTCATGCAAGAAAAATTGACACCAAGGTGAGATTAAATGTGAATCATGTCAAGATCATGTCAAGAATAGTTATTTATCAAGAAATAAGTAGTTATGTCTAGTGGATGGTAATTTTCCCTAAAAAATAAGAGTTTTTAGGCACTTATACAGACTTCTCAAGTCCACTATCAGTTAAAAACATGGGAAAAGTAAATATTCACCTCCCATAATCCATTTCAATGCTTGGTTTTCAATAATAATGCAAAAATTTTCATTTTCAACTTGTTTTCCTCCATTTTCACTTGGTAAGTAAATAAGGAACAACTTCATGCACCTGGCATGGGCCGTATAGGTGGAATTGGAAGGAGTGATTCTGGGGGTGGATATTGATCTGAGTGCACTTAATTTTCATAACAATAACTTGAGATTTTTTTAATACTCCTTTATGAAAAATCAATTTGATCCCAAGTAGCTTTTTACTCATGTTCAACCATGAGGGGGTCACTGTTTGAGCTTGTCTTATAATTTATTATTTTGGATTGATGCATTTGTGTGTTTTAAGTGTCTCAACATTATTTTAAATATGTTTACATGATTATGATTGTTTTAGAGAGTTTAATTATGTGAGGAATCCTCTTCTAAGCTTGTAAAATGTCTAGTTTGAATTTATAATCATCCTAATTGCTTTGAAAATGTTTCCTTCACATTGGATATGATGTTTTGATGTTGTTTTGGAATTCATACTAGTATATGTTGGGCATTAAAGTGTTGATAATTTGTCTTGAGGTGTTTTGAGAATATTCCTTACATGATTCTTATCATTTCATGACTTCTTTACATACCATAATTAAAAAACTCCACTTACAGGAGCATGTTGACTTCACAAATGCAATTTTAAAGGTTTGACATGGTCCTTAACCTCTTGGGACCACTAGTGTACATTGAAGTGTTTGATGGAGTCATGTAGGTGATATAAACTTCTAAACTTAGAGAGTGTTCTCAGTCCTACCTATACAGAGGAGATGACATATATAACTAATGCCATAGATGTGCCTTCCAAATGTGTTCCAATAAATTGGTCAATCCAATTTGAAATTAGTTACTATGGGAAGGCCTAGAAAGACCTATTAATCATCCTAGATTGACAAGGAGAGTTTCAGATCATCAAATAGAAAGTTGGATTATGATTAGGCCATATTGGGTCCCCTGTCCCTAAAAACAGTAAATAAAGGCCTTGAAGGTTTTCTAGTACCTCATAAATTTCACTTGCTAGGTGATCTAAGATTTTAAATTAGACAACTTGGTAGCCCTATTCACCTAAAACAACTGGACCAATTTTGAGAATCAAAGGGTGAATGGAGATTAGATGTTGCAAAGCTTAAAAATGGTTAAAAGCCACTAAAACAAGGTAGTGTTAACTATAAGTTATTGATTAAAAAAAGTTAACTTTGCATCTCATTTTGATGATCTTGGACTATGCTATTAAGTTGAATGATGCTAGTGGTTCAAATGATTCTTGCATGATAAGAGGCCATGAGAGAAGAATAAATCCAATGTCTTGAACCCCTAATACATACTTCTCTATTCATGTACAAGACTGTGAGGAGCCACCTACGGGTAAAAAGGTCAAGGTTTGTGAAATAGGCATTATCATGAATGAGTTGAAGGAAAATTTATGTTTTGAATGCAAGAAAATACATTAATTCCATCAATTCCACCATGAAAAATTCCATTTTTGACCTAGAAAATAACCTACAAGTCTAAAATAAAGGAAGGGATAACCACCTACAATTGAGTAGATAGTGGAATAAGGATTATGGCATTTAGAGGAGTCTTAGAGAATTATAGTGCTAAAATAGGTTGCAAAGACAAACCCAATGATTTTTTGAATTTAAATGAGTTGTAAAATCATAAATAAGGACCAAATTAATGCCATTATCAACCCCAAATCACCTACAAGTAGGGTCTTAGGACTATCCCAGTCTAAGAGGATCGTGAGCAATTGTAAAGACTAAAAGGGCGAAGATGCCAAGTTTGAAATATGGTTCACATTAGAATATTAAGGTGAGTAAAAAAGGGAATATATAATGTTTTTAAACCTTGATTTTAACCTCTAAGGAAAGGCATAAATAAAGAGTACCCCTGTTCACTGTCATAGTTAGACAAGGTCATAAGCAACAGAGGAACATGTGAGAGTTTGGTGCCTTGGAAAGAAAAGGGGAGTTTAAAATAGTATAAGGTTGATTAATAATTATAAAATGAATGAAATAATATGTCCAAGATATATTCAATCCAACCAATTCCCTTTGCTCATAACAAAATAGACTCAGTCCATATAGGCAGGGTTGGAAAAGCCTTGTTTCAAGGGGAGAGTTTGGGGATTCTACCTAGGAGAGAGGTTTTGAGTGGATCAATAGGTTTGAAAATCATGAATTAGGGGTAAGTAAAATTCATAAACAAATTGGATACATAAAATATGATGGGAAGGTTCGTTCATGAAGAGGTTTAGATAAGAATATGCAAAAATAAGTTTTCCCCTTTTTTTGAGGAAATTGGGATGGTTAGACCCCCTAACCTTGGAATAAAACAAAGAATTTTGTAAATTTTGTAACTATGATGCATTGGAGATTTAAAAATATTCAAATTTCCCTAAAAAATAGTCTTAATACTCTCTATTTTGTCTTAGAGTAGGGGTAATCCCTTCATGCACAAGAATGGTAGTTTTGGGGAAAAGTGAAGAATGGTGAACCAGAGACAAATTGGATTAGTCAATAAGATTTGAGTATCTGGGGGACACATGGAGGAACATAATAGAACTTTATATAAGGATTGAGATAAATTATATCATCCTACACAACAAGGGTTATAGTCAAGTGTGAATGAAAGCCTTAGGGCTCAAAGCCAATTTGGAGGTCATATGCATTTTTAACCCAATATATACTTTCCAAGTGACCAATACATGTTTAAAAAGGTATGTTGGGTGTGTTCAAGC
This sequence comes from Torreya grandis, assembly GCA_037957365.1. Lineage (NCBI taxonomy): Eukaryota > Viridiplantae > Streptophyta > Pinopsida > Cupressales > Taxaceae > Torreya > Torreya grandis. The sequence goes on from JARHVA010001518.1 coordinate 1,257,591, forward strand.
CATAAAATTACAAATATAACCATTATAAGGTCAAAAGGAGCTCAAATATGTAGGCATACTATTGGCAAGGTTTAGGCCTAAAACTAAATAGGGATCAATTTTCATTTCAAACCTTTGGAAATCCATTATAATGGTTGGAGGTAGTTTTTAGGATATATAAAGAGATGTTACAACTCTTGGTTTCTCAATAAAATATTTAGGAAGCCATTTTTATCTTAGGAAGCATTCAAACCCCATGAAAAAGCAAAAAATGAGCTCGAATGTCAACGTCAAGCGCTTAGAACTTTCACCAAGATTTGCATGGGACCTTGAGCCATTAAAGGAAGTTAAAGGAGGTCATTAAAAAGTAATAAGTGAAATTTTATCAAAATTACAATCTACCATGGCTATGAATGAATGTTAATAATGAAAACCATTTCAAAACCCTTGTAAACCCTCCATAGTGACTTGATTGGGAAGATGAGACAATTTACGTATCCAAATAGATGAATTTAACCATGAGTGATGAATATAAATTGTTTCCAACTCCATGAGGATCACAAACATGGGATATTATTGTATGGACTTATACTAAAAAGAGGAAAACAACTTATTTTGACCATTTTTGGTGTTTTGTAGGCATGGTAAACTTTCAAGAGGCCAAATCACTTTTGGAGGAAATTTTAGGATTTTTTATAAGTATTAATGGTCATTGGATAAAGTTTATAATCACATAAGGGTGCCAAATAGTTCTCCCATTCTAGCCAGTCTAGTGATCTAGCTAGAGAGGACTTGGAGAAAATGGCGAATCTTCATTTTGGGAGTCTTTTAAGGCCAAATTATTGTAACTGATGGTATTATAACTCTTTAAAAATTTCATTACTATTATTTTATGGATCATATAACAATTTTGTATATATTTAATTTGACAAGTGTGAAAGGTGAAGGGAAAAGGACTATTTTGAGACTGCCAAGTATGATCATGCATGGCCAAAATGATAGGAAGTGTAAGGATACTCCAAAATTAATGTGAGGGATTATTATTAACCCATCCTACTAATATTCATCATCAAAAATTATCAATTTTAGAGTTAGGATAGTTTTGTAAGGCCAATCATGAGGGGCAGTTTTTTGTGCATAGAAAAGTAGTTTCTTGACTATTTTTAGGTCTTGGATGATTGGAAATGACATTTGTAACTCCTAACATGATATGTATCACACCATACCTCTCTCTCATGAATTTTTAACTGATCTTCACATTGGTGACACATGTCCTTGTGCCTCTTTAACTTCTCTTCTCTCTCTCTTCCTCAAAGTTTTATAAATTAAACCATTTTTGGCTATTGTAAAGGACCAAAATTTGGTATGGAAAATAAATAATAAAATGACATTACACTTTTATTTTTAACATTGAATATAATTCTAATTAATATTTTAAAACATTTTGTCTAAGTGTGTGAGTGATGTATAGTGGAGCTAAGTGATAGTATCATCCTTACTCCCTTTATCCTTCATGTTTAAGTAAGAGTTATGATGTTAATAGGTCATGTGAAGTATTTTGAATGTACTAAGCTCTTTTTAAAGTATGAAATTTTACCTATGGTGTATAATCTATCCCCTATGTCAAGTATCTTATTAATTGTCCCAAGCATGCTACCTTCACATTGAAACACTATGTTAGGATCTTTCAATGCATGGAATTGGTCTTGGAAAACATTGTTTCTTAGTATAAGTATGATAGTGTATGGTATATATCTTGGTGGATCACCTCTCTAGTATAGTTTTCATTTTATGCAAACTCTTTTCTCTTTTCATGAATAAGCATTAGATTAGGTGATAGGCACTTAGAGAAGAATTCAGGGAGCTAGCCCTTTCAATCGTAGAGATTTATCTCTCTTACAAGTTCCCACAAACTTGGGAGATGATTCAATGTTGCATAAAATAGAGGGATCTTAATATAGTTTCCTAGGGGGCACAATTTTATGACAATATTTATAACATGCCCAATGGGATAGATTGTCCTAATTGTTTACATGTCAAGGTGAATGTTGGCCTTAACAAGCCTAAAGTTGAAGAAGTGTTTCTAATCCAGCATTTGGTAACTCCAAAAGGTGAAAATATCTAGTTGTATATTAAGTTTTCCACATTTTACTTAATGGTCCTCATTAAATCATCTTCTAATAGAGTTTTCAATCAAGTTACTCTACCTAAAACTCCTCTTAAAGAACAATATCCTAAACCATTCCTAACTTTTAGAGACCCTAAACAAGGTTTTGAAGAGGAAGGAGTTGAGGAGATAGGAGATCAAGAAGAGGAAGAAGCGATGGCTAGGCAACATCCTTTCCTAACATTTAACATCCAAAATCCAATTAACCTTTTTGCATATGACCCTATTCCTCCTAATGCTACCAAAAATCTCCCTAGCTTCAATGGAGAGGGTCCTATTACCCCATCTAAGCACATTAGGGACATTTAAAACTTTTTAAACTTCCATAATGTCATTGAATCCAACATATCCATTAGATTGCTTTCCATGTCTCTAAAAGGTAAGGCACTTGATTGGTATACAAATTTGGAAGGTGGTTGCATTACTAATTGGGATGACTTTGGGGAATTGTTGGTGAGTAGGTTTGAGAAAAAGAGTGATCAATATTCATTAATCCACTAGCTAAATGTGATAAATAAAGGACCTAATGAATCCATGGGAGATTTAAATGAAATATATCAAATAACATAGCATAGGTTTCCACCTATCATGAGGCCTCCTCCAAGCTTCATATTCCCAAACAATCTCAAGGCTATTGGTACTGATGTGGTAGTAACATTTTAATTAATGGGAGGATTTAATTTACCTAAGGCATATGAGATAGCCATTGAAGCTGAGAATAGTTTTATATAAGCTAGGAAATTACCTCTAAGAGTCTCCATGCCCTTGTTATCTTATGGTTAAATTAGAAATCCAAGCATAGCAAAAGTTTCTAATACCAATGTCAAGCCTAAAACTGCTCCCAAGAAGGTTCATAATACCATAGATAAGGATGAAATGATTAGATAATTACAAGACCAAATCAAAGAAGCCCAATTGCATGTAAATGTTCCACCCAATCCTAAATAATATACTCAATAAGGATATGTAACTCCACCCCAATACAACTACCAAGGAAGTGGACAAGGTCAACAAGCTTTCAATAGGAAGCCCAATGCATATAATCCTAATTTTATTCCATCTACAAGGGTTGTTATTACAATCCATACTAATTTGGTTCAAGTAAAAGAACATATGGATCATTGGGGAAAATCTCAAGGTCAATTTGAGTATGATGGTGGAGAAGGTTGTCCTACTTTTGTGGCACAATAAGGAGCCACTCCTTACCTTACATAATAAGAAAAATCCATCATGTAAGTGAACACTCATGGAGAAGGTATCAGCCAAGATACTATTCTCATAAACTTTCAAAAGGAGGATGATTATGTATTGAATCAAAGTACATTAATATCAGCCAACACAAGAAAAAAAAATAGAGTTGTGGGAGATGCTCTCAAAGCACATGTGATTCAAAATGATGAATTTCAAAGGACATAAGGTGTGAATCCCAATGTAGCACCTCCTACAAGTCACATTCCTCATTAAAGTTAGAATGCAAGTAAGGTTATCAAACCTACAATGCATCAAGTTCAACCTTCCTCACTACCTTCAAGAATGCAAGAAAATGTGAATACTGCCCCTTTGAACATTATTGATTGTTTGAAGAATACCAAGACTAACATATCTCTTTGGGAAGTCTTACAAATGCCTGGTCAAAAGGTACTACTACAAGAACAACCTGCTAATATCAATATAGCCCCTCAATCTCCAAGGAACCATGGTGTGGCCCTTGCTAACACAAGTCATGTCTTAGATGCCTCTACCAAATCTAAAAAGCTGCCACCTTTCTACCTCACACTCATTGTAGGAGACAAATTGGTTCACAATTGCATTATGGATAGTGGGGCTAGTACCATGGTTATGCCTAAGGTGGTTGTGGATAAGTTGGGGTTAAGGTATGAACCACATAGTAAGGGAGTGTTATAACTTGATGGAACTCCAACCAAGAAAATGGGACTAATTAAAGATTTGAATGTTTTTCTACATGATTTTTCAAGCTTCCACATTATGCAAGACATTATGGTGGTATAACTCCCAACTCACTTTGCTATTTTATTATCAAGGGACTTCACGGATAAAATAGGATGATATCTTTATATTGATAAGAATTTTATAAATTTTAGAACAAGGTATGGAGCTAAGGTGACCATAAGAACACAACCCTTTGCAAGGTTTTGTATTGAACCATATGTGGAGTCAAGTTCAAATCAGAATTATGTGATTAGTGAAGAAGAGGAATGTGTCATATAAGGTGAAGCATCCTCTCCTCTTGAAGGTATTTCAGACCTCTTCATTGATGAGTATGGTATTGAAATATATGAGCATGATCCTTATGCATCCATAGAATAGATTGATTTGGGAATTTATTGTGTACATGAGGAAGATACTCCTATACCTCCACTTGCAAATAAAGATCATAAAGTAGAAGTATGTCCTACTATGCCTATTCCTTCTCAAGATGAGAAAATACTTTTCCATGATTTTAATGAGCCCCATGTGGCTAATAATTAGTCCTCTCCATATTTTTCCCACCTAGTCCAACTGGTTCTCCTCAAAGTCATGCCATTGCTAGTTTTAAAGAATCTCTTATTAGTTACCAAGAATACATGATAGATCTTGATACTAGATATAGTGGTGATCAAATCATTCATAGTGTCTATATTAGGATCAGATGGAATGGGTTAGAACAAATCAAAAAGGAGTGGATACCTATGGAGGAAGCTAATTGGTTAGATTATACCTATGAGGTACTTGAGGTTTGTAGCTTGATTTGTAATCTAGGAGAGAAATTGATAGCCCATGAAACCAATCCATCTTGGCAATCTCAAGATCTCCCAAACTCTTTTTCCATTGCCTAAAATTTCTCTTCTTGGGAGTCTATCCTAGAGAACAACAAAAAGAGGGAAGAAACCATGGTGGAACAAGTCAATTTGTGTGGATAATATTGTGAATGAGTAGAGGTTTTAGATTGGTTAAATGATGAGAAAGATCTAGCCCCTTGTGAAAGTGATGATCCTTGTGTTGAAAAGGATGCTTTAGAAGGACTTCTTTTGAATCTTGAGGACGAAATGTTTTCTCTCATTGTTCCTTTTCATGATACAGATCAACAAAATGAGGATGGATTATGGAATATGTTTGAAGATATATGAAATGAATTTGAAAGACAAAAAGAGCCTACAAGTCCTATAGAACTAACCACAAGCCATGATAAGCTAGAAGTTAGAAAATAGGTGTGTGTTGAAGAGTATTATCACCAAGAGAGTTTGGATCAAGATGCAATAATATATGATGATATTGGACATATTGAAGTTGAGTTGAAGATTTATTTTACAATCACTCATAAATCTACTTCTACCATCATCAAAGAGGAATTTAAGCAAGAGATATTTATAAATTTCCATGATACAATACTTCTTGGAGAGTTTTAAGGTGTGATGATTGAAAAGGAAGATGAGATCTATCAAGGAGACATAAACTTGAAACAAGATGTCCTATATACGGACATGTAAATTTTCTATGAGGAGACAAGAGGGAAATAATGTGAGACATGTTTCCAAAACTAAGAAGACTTAAACTACTTAGGAAACCTATTTGAGGTAACTTCATCAAGTGACATGACAAGTCAAGGAACAAAGAGAAAATGTAAGTCATCTAACATCACACCCAAAAGGAAGCATACATGAAATCCTCATTCATATGATGAGGAGAGAAATTCAAGATACTTCATTTTTGATCCAACAAGGGAGTATGATGAAGATGAAGGTATATTCTAGTTTTTTTTTAGTTGTGCTTTGTGTTCCATAAGTGCTTAGTAACACAAGTGTGTTTTTATTTTGTGTTTTAATTTTATCTTGTGTGTGTTTTTCTTTATTTGTGTGTTTTTTGCAATTCCATTTGTCTTGTGGTCCATTCAAGGTCTATTCATGTCAATCTAAGTGCTCATAGTGTGACTCCATGCCCAATGGAAGGATTAGGCAACTGTCTTAGGCATAGCTGGCATGCCACCCCTAAGAATCACCAAGAATGTTGACCAAATTTGGCCCCAAGTCAAATTTGGTTCAACCCATATTATTTTGAACTTTTAAGAATATTACCATGTGACTTGTAGGGTGTTATGTTGGTCTATTGTCTCACTCATCCTCTCCCTAGTCTTTATTGAAGTCTACCCTCTTTGTTCTAGGCTAGTCAACTAAGGTCAAAGGTTGGTCAACCCTAGTAAAAGTTAGTCAAAGGGTAAAATTATTTTGAAAATATCCTAATGTGGTCCTTAATATGGTTTAATATGTTTATGAGTCATAAATTGTTCATAGGTCTTGTCTCATGTGGAAAAAGGGGCCTTTTGGTCAATTTTTAGCCTATTTAATGACTTAAACAAATTTTAATTCAAGAGAAACTAACACAAAGGTGAGTTTAAATGTTAATAATGTCAATATAATGTTATGAATAGTTATTTTTTAGGCAATAGGTAGTTATTCAATGGATGGTAGTTTTCCCTAAAAAATAGGAGTTTTTGAGCACTTGTATAGACTTCTCAAGTCCACTATCAGATAAAAATGTGGGAAAATTAAATATTCAGCTCCCACCATAAATTTAAATTCATTTTTTAAATAATAATTAAAAAATTTTCATTTTCAACTTGTTTTCCTCTATTTTCACTTGGTAAGCAAAGAAGGAGCAACTTCATGCACTTGGCATGGGCCATACATGTGGAACTGGGAGGAGATATTTTGGGGGTGGATAGTGATATAAGTGAAATTAATTTTAATACTAATAACTTGAGATTTTGTGCATCCTCCTTTATGAATAATCAATTTGATCCTAAATAGCTTTTTATGCATGTTCAACCATGAGGGGGTCACTATTTGAGCTTGTCTCAAAATTTCTTATTTTGGATAGATGGATTTGTGTGTTTTATGTGTCTCCACATTATTTTAATAATGTTTTAATTATGTTTTTTGTTTTTTAGAGTTAAATTGTTTGATGAAGCCTCTTTTAAGCTTGCAAACTGTCTAGTTTGCATTCCTAGTCATCCTAATTGCTTTGAAAATGTTTCTTTCACATTCGATATGATGTTTCAATGTTGTTTTGGAAGTTATATTGGTATATTTTGTGCATTAAAGTGTTTAAGTTTATCTTAAGGTGTTTTGAGATCATTCCTCACATGATTATTGTCATTTCATGACTTCCTTGCATATCATAGTAAAAAAATTCCACCTACAAGAGCATGTTGATGTCACAAATGTAGTTTTAAAGGTTTGACATGGTATTTAACCTCTTGGGACCACTAGTATACATTTAAATGTTTTATGAAAGTATGTATGTCTTATAAACTTGTAAACTTAGAGAGTGTTCTCAGTCTTGCCTATATAGAGGAGATGACCATCTACAGCTAATGCCATAGATATGCCTTCCAAATGTGTTCCAATAGATTGGTCAATCCAATTTGAAAGTAATTATTATGGGAAGGACTAGATATACCTATTTATCATCTTATATTGACAAGGAAAGTGTCAAAGCATCAAATATAAGGTTGGACTATGATCAAGCCATATTGGGTCCCCTGTCCCTAAAAATGGTAAATAGAGGCCTTAAAGGTTTTCTAGGATCTCATAAAATTCACTTGCTAGGTGATCCAAGATTTAAAATTAGATAAATTTGTATCCCTATTCACCTAAAAAAAATGGACCATTTTTGAGAAGCAAAGGGTGAATGGAGATTAGATGTTGCAAAGCCTAAAAATGGCTAAAAACCATTAAAACAAGGTAGTGTTAACTACAAGTTATTGATCAAAAAGTTAAATTTAAATTTCATTTTGATGATGTTGGAATATGATATCAAGTTTAATGATGATAGTGGTTAAAATTATTCTTTCATGATAAGAGGCAATGAGATCAGGAGAAATCTAATGTCTTGAACCACTAATTCATACTTCTCTGTTTGTACATAGGACTGTGAGGAACCACCTACAGATAGAAAGGTTAAGGTTTGTGAAATAGGCATTCTAATGAATTAAGTGAAGGAAAGTTTATGTTTTTAATTAAAATAAATACATTCATGCCATTAATAAAACCATGAAAAAGTCCATTCTTGACCTATAAAATAACCTACAGGCCTAAAATGAAGGAAGGGATAGCCACCTACAGCTAAGCAGATAATGGAATAAGGATTATGGAATTTGGAAGAGTCTTAGATAATTTTAGGGATAAAAGAGGTTCAAACACAAAATAAATGATTTTTTAAATCCAAAGGAGTTTTAAAATAATAAATAAGGACCAAATTCATGCCATTCTCAACCCTAAATCACCTACAAGCAAGGTCATAAGATTGTCTCAATCCAAGAGGATAGCGAACAATTGGAAAGCCTAAAAGGGACAAGATGCCAAGTTTGAAAGATGGTTAAAATTTTAATATGAAGGAGAGTCAAAAAATAACTATATAATGTTTTTAAACCTTGATTGTAACCTCTAAATAAAGGCACAAAGAAAGAGTACCCCTATTCATTGTCATAGTTAGATAGGGTCATAAATAAGAGAGAAACATGTGAGAGTTTGGTGCCTTGGAAATAAAAGGGGAGTTTAAAATAGTATAATGTGGATTAATCATGATAAAATTAAGGAAATGGTATTTAAAAGACATCCTTAATCCACCTAATCCCCTTTTCTCATAGTAAAATGGACTCAATCTATATAGGCAGGGTTGGAAAAGCCTTGTTTCAAGAGGAGTGTTTGGGTATTCCACTTAGGAAAGAGGTTTTGAGTGGATCCATAGGTTACAAAAAATTTAAATTAAGGTAATTAATATGCATAAACAAATTTGATGCATAAAATATGTTTGGAAGGAGTATCCATGAGGAGGTTTGGACAAGAACAAGTAAAAACAAGGTTTCTTCCCCTTTGTTTGAGGAAATTGGGATGGTTAGACCCCATAACCTTGGAATCAAACAATTTTTTTTGGTAAATTTAGTAATTATTACCGTTTATCTTCTCAAATATTCACTTTTCCCAAATAAATAGGCCTAATACTCTTTGTTTTGTCTCAGAGCAGGGGTAGTCCCTTCATGTACAAGAATGGTAGTTTTGAGGAAAATTGAAGAATGGTGAACTAGAGACCAATTGGATTAGTCCATAATATTTGAATATCTAGGGAAAATGTTGAGGAACCTAATAAACCTATATATAATTATTTATATCAAACAAGGCATCTTACACAATAAGTGTTACAATTAAGTGTGAATGAAATCCTTAGGGCTAAAAGCCAATTTGGAGGTCATATGCATTTTCAACAAAATATATGCTTTCCAAGTGACCAATAAATTTTTATATAGTTGTTTTGGGTGTGTTAAAGCCATAAAATTTTAAATAGAACCATTGGAATGTCAAGATGAGTTCAAAGATGTAGGAAGATCTATTGGCAAGGTCTAGGCCTAAAACCAAACATGGATCAATTTTCATTTCAAACATTTGGAAATACATTATAATGTTTGGAGGAAGTTTTTAGGATATATAAATAGATTTTAAAACTCTTGGTTTGAAAATAAAATATTTAGAAAGCCATTTTTATCTTAGGAAGCATTCAAACCCCACCAAGAAGTAAAAAATGAGCTTGAAAGTCAACTTCAAGTGCTTAGTACTTTCACCAAGATTTGCATGGGACCTTGAGACTTTAAAATAAGTTTAAGGAGGTCATTGATAATATATAAGTGGAATATAGTCAGAATTATAATGTGTCATGAATATGAATGAATGCTAAGAATGAAAACCACTTCAAAACCCTTGTAAACCCTCC
>JARHVA010001518.1:1272500-1420000 GCA_037957365.1 Torreya grandis
TTCTTACTATGCAAATATTGAAAATATGTGAGTGTATGAGCATGTATGATTTCCCCCCTTTGAAACAAAGGATGAGAATAATGAATCATTGGTATAGAAAGGATAATAAGAGATAAGTAAGCATTTGTTAAGAAATAGTGAAAATACAAAACAATTAATAAATGCTTTGAGAATTTTTGGTAATATTTAAGATGCCATACTTGGTATTACATGGAAGATGATAATGTTAGGATTCTATAAAATTAAATGGAAAGTGAGTTGGATACAATTTGTGTAGGATATCATGGTATAAACTTTTTATGATAATCATTAGCATACATGCCATGTTGGCAAGGTGTAACCTTATTATAGTAACAAAGAATATAAATAGGTTGGTGAAAATACTTTTATACTATTCATTTTTATTTTCAATAATTTGTTTTTTTTAGACATTAGTGAAAATAAAGTGAAAAATACCTCAAAGGAGACTAATATTACCAACAAGATTTGAATGAGTGTGAACAATGGTAGAGGTGGATATTGAGTAAGATTTGATAAGTAATGAATTCATAAGAAAAAATTATATTTTAATTTTTTTGTTATGTTTGTAATTTTATTAACTTTTTGGTTTCTATGGTCCTATCTTGCCTTGGCTGGTCTTGTCTAGATATGTCATGGCTATCCAATATAATGCAAACTTGTCTGCAATGACATCCTAAATAATGCATCCTCATATATGTTACTTCCTAATGTAGTGCAACCTTTTATAAATTAAATTTTGAATTTAATATTATGATGGAGATGGATTTAAGATATTTCTATGTGATTGTGAATTTAGAATGACTTTAGAGCCTAAGAATTCCATTGAGGGTACATTATGCAGATTGTTCATGGTTTTCCTTTCTTAGATGAGGATATTTCCATTATTGATGCTATAAGATTGGGTGATATGGCTTGTTTAGACCTAATTCCATATTATATGCACATGATGACACATTTATTTGAGTGGTGGGATTTAAATAAATGTATGTTTTGGTTATTGATGTGTGAGATGATGGTGAATTTTGAGGATATGTGGAATATCATATAATTTTCACTTATGGGCATTCAAGTTGTGGCATAGATGACAATTAGTATTGTTTATTACCATAGGTATATGACTGGGAATGATAGAGATGGAGGGTATGGTGTAGGATATACCACTATTTTTTTGTTAGATATCATTGTTTTAGGTGTTTATTGATTGCAAAAACATTTCTATGGATTGTTTATCTAATTTTGTTGTTGTTGATGGGGGAGGTATAGTGATTTCATATAGGATGATTTATATTATTCAAAGTATAAAGGATCATATAACTAGATACTCATGGATTCATATCATGTTAGCCCATTTTTATCAAGATTTACACTTATTCACTTAGGAGGGATACAATGAAGGATTGGGTTCTAACACATTATTGCATTATTGGGCTTATGAGTATATAATAGTTATTAGGCTGATTGGGATCCCATTGGTTGGATGGGTGATTTCATAGATGTATGCTTAGATATGGATGAACACAAAACATGTCACTCATAATAGTACTATGGATTACCATCATATGCTAGATCTATTCAAATCAACTGATATTAAAAGGAGGATTTATTGTGGGTTTGAGGGTTAGAGAGAGGATGTAGTGGTGATAAAACATATTTGTTTGAGTTTTTAAATTAATGACCAATTTTAAATGTATATGAGTGATTTCAAATGGCTCAAGTGAATTTTTAGTTTGGTGTGGTTCAAGGAGTACCCTAGAGCTAGTGATTTGGCCATAGTCAGTTAGATCCCATTCACAAGAGGGGGAAGAAGTTTGAATTATTATCTGAGATATATCCCGTACATGCTCTAGACACCTAAATTACATTTAATTTAAAAATACACCTTAATCTTATTAATTATTCTTCTTAAACCTTCAAATTATAATTCAAGATATTTCCTTCTTCTTAAACAACTGAATAAATAAAATTTAATCAATTGTGCACACTTTTACTCCAAATTTAATTATTAACTCTAGATTTTACACCTCACCCAACATATTAAAACTTTATTTCCCTCACATGTTGACTCACCCTAACCAATCCCACAACTTCCTCAAATCCTTTTGAGTCATCCCTTAAGTTGTCAAATAGTTTGACTCATTCTTGGTGATTTAGTTAACCATTTGAAATGGTCATCATCCTCATGGATGAGGACTAATTATCCATCATAAATTATTTGTATTATTTAAAATATCTAAATAATCATCCACTATTGGATCATTCCTCAAAAAATCTATAAACAAACATGAAAGCCAATAATTTCATCATCTTGACTTATGCTAATGAAGTGCTATCAAAATCACAAGTGAATCCAAAGTGAATCAAAGATATAAAAGATAAAATTTCACCAAAAAACTACCCATTTTACCTGGCATTGGAAGAGTGGAGAAACCAAATTAAAATAGAGACAATTGAATACACATTTAAATGGAAGAAGCTTTTGTAACCAAGTTATAGATTTGTGTTGTTTCTTTTGTATATAGCTCTAGCTTAGTTTGAGATAGTTTAGATTAAGATTTATTAGTTTAATTTACACTTGTATATTTTATTCAATACATTTTGGCATGCCTGGTGGGATCATTACCTCATATTCTTCATCTCATATTCATCATAATTTCATTTAGAAATCATTTTTCATTTGATTTTTGCTATTTTTATTCTACATATATGTATAATCTTGGTCTTGGAAGTGTTGTTTGAAGTTATAGGTAATTTTTTTCTCATTTTTAATTTGTTTTTATGTGGATACTACATGACTAAAAATTTGAAGACATTAATTTTGAAACTATAACCCAAAACTATGAAATCATTTTTTACCATATTTTTATAGTCTTTTTCCTAATTTTCTTTCTTCCAGCATCTTTCTGCTTGTTTTCTATTTTTATCTATGTTTTTGTATTTTTATAACTCTCTATTTCACACAAATAATGAATTCAATGAGTTTATCCATGAAATCATTGCTTATAAATATAGACATCTAAAATTGGACACTAATGGCTTTATACCTGACTTTAGAGAAATTCTTACCAACCTCTAAAATTCTAGCCTAAAAATCTCCAAGGGTCTCAAATTTGGCTCCATAACCATGCAAATAAATCATTTTTTCTCATAAATAAATTAAATTGAACAAACTCACAAATAATTTAATTCAAAATCTTGAAAATGTTCAAAATTCTTAACAAGAATTAATTAATATCAAATCCTAATCCAAGCCTAATTGAATTCATCCATGAGAAATTAAAGTAATTATCAAAAAGGAAAATTTAATAAATATCATCAATATCATATTAGAAGCTAATCATGACCATTTTCGAGTTTTCCAAATGAAAAATATCTCAAAACACACCTATTCATGCTAATAATTAGATTTTGGACACTTATTAATCCTACTGGGGTTAGCTAAGACAACCAAGGTTAGGATTTAACCCATTACAAGTTGATTTCGAAGCCTATAAAAGCAAGCCTATAGCTCTTCATTTGGAGATCTTGGAACATAGTAGAGTTATAATATAGGATTTGATTTATGAAGTAAATGTATAGTGTTATAATGCCAAAATTAAGCCAAGCTAAACATGGTGTTAAGAGGAGAGGGAGATAGCCAAACCCAATTTATGAAGACCTTTTGAGCACAATCCAGTAAATAAAGTTGTCATTTATTTTCATTGTAGTTGTGTTTTCAATTAGTTTGTTCACTAAGCTCCCCCCATGATCTAGGCCTAGAGATGTTAGTCTATTTAGTGTGTTGATTTCATTATTTTTTAAACTAACACCATACTAACCTATTCTCTTTATTTAAATTCCTAGATCATAGATGGCATGCCTAGTGGGACCCAATGCATCCCACATAGCAAGGAGATCATTATGTAGCTTTTAAATCTTCATTTAAATGTTTAAAGCTCTCTAAAATTTATTTTCTAACCTTGTTTTGTCTAGATTTCATTTTTGTTAAATTCTCAGGTTTACATAGTAATCATTGATGATCAGGTGAAACCACCGATGGTTAGACTCTAACTACTAATGATTCTACCTAACCACCATTAAATCTATGTAACTACCAATGGTTGGGATATAGGGTAGAATTAGACCTAAAGATTACAGTTTTATTCTTCTTATAATTTCATTTCTTGATTTGTTGGTTTCAAAGGAATTTAAATCTCCCAATTAAGATTTAACTTGTAGGGTTTATCAATCTTTGAACTAATCTAAGCCTTACCTAATGTGTTTATTTCTTGAGGTTTTTCCTTTGGGTTCACAGGTCTTCATTGATGATCTTTATCAATCATCCATGATTCTTCTCAACCACTGATGGTAATATATTATTCAATCGATGATGGTTTCCTTGAAACCACTGATGGTTATCTGTGATTGTTGATGGTCCTTATGTGAAATTAAATCCAAAACTAAGAGATAAATTTCAAACCTCATTTGCTCAACCAAGAAAGTGCTTCAAAGTAGGGGGTTATAATCTAACATTTTTAGGTTGAAGGATTGGTTTTAAGATAAAATTGCATGTTTTTGACTAATCACACATTTTAATTTAGATTCTAAAAATAACTTAGTGTAGTCATGCACATTTAAATTTGGGTCTAAAATGAACATGTTTAATATCACAAATTTGAATGTTGGTGCTTAAAAAGAACATATTATTGGTTAATTCTTAGAAACATTTTGTTTTTAGTGCTTAAAATGGATCTTAATTCTTGAACATTTCTAATTGAAACTTTAAAATAAACCTAATACAAATATTGAACATTTGAAATTTGGGCTTAAAATGAACCTAGATGTTTTTATTTAATTTGGTTTTGTGAAATTTTTTCCATTTTTGCACTCAAGCCAAGGGGCCAAACTTCATAACACATTTCATTTTGGTGCCTTAAAATGAACTTAACATCATGTAGTTTTCATTATTTGGTGAAAGTTCACTTTTATGCCATGTATGTTTATTGATTGTTATTTTCACAAAAAGGATTGCACATGTATGCTCTCCCCCATCCCCTATAGGGAACTCATGAGATTAGAAGCACATTTTCATTACATTTTAGTGCCTAGTACAAGGTGTATAAATAACATTGCCTAAGCTCTCCCCAAAACTTTCATAGTATTGGGTGATCTAAAATCAACCCTAAAGTCTTTATAATCATCTTTTATTTTCATGCATTTTGTCTTGTGAAGGGGGTGTCATTCCATCTCACAAGTTATTTATGGAAGCATTAACTCATGGATTCATCTCATAGTAGTGTTTCAACCCCTCTCCATGGTGGGGGGGGGGTATACAAATTGAGATCACCCCACTAGGATGGTGGTTTGAATGATTAACACATCTCCGTTAGTGGCAAGTTAAGCTTGCAACGTATGATTATTTTAGACATTACACTATAATGAGTTAGTAATGGATGTAGTGGTTCTAAAAAAGACAAGACATTTACACAAAAATCCATTTGAAATGGACTCAGTTAACATGATGATTCTCTTAAGTGCGTACATGAAAGTGTTTACACATGGGATAAATCTAGATCATAAAAAACTTGTAGGTTTTAGTCAACCCCACTTTGCCACACCTTGATAGGATTTAGGATGATATAATTAGTTATATTTTTGTCATTTATTATTTATTTCTTTGTATGTTATAAATAATTATTTTTGTTTAAACCATGTCATGAACAAGTCTTGTGTCCAACATCACTCCATTGTTTAAAGAGATGTTATGTCATCCGTTTGACACCTTGATTTAACTTAGCAAACTTTTATGTCAAAACATTATGAGTAGTACTTAACCAAAATGGGTAATGTTATGCTATCCAAATCATTTCAAATATTATTCTTTTTAATTCTTTGAAACATTAACCATTCTCACATATTTTGGGAGTGATAACACCATTATGCTGCCCAAAATATTTCAAAAGACTTGTCTTGTCTTGTGTCTCAATTATCATTATTTAAACCAATAATTTGAGCCTTGTTAGATATTTGTCTAGAAAAAATAAAAAAATTTAAATTCACCTAGCTTATTTTTCATTAGAACCCCAATTTACCTTAGTTGAGTCTTTGAGTAACTTTTCCAAGTTTAGATTCAAACATTAATTGATTTTTGTTTAGGCCTCAACATGTAGGGGCTGATACATAGATCTTTATCTTTTCAGTTGTGTAACTTAGGTTAATCCATTATTCAAGTTCAAAAACTTTATTATTTGTGCCTTTATTTGATATAATTAGTCCATCTTCAAAGTGCCTTTTGTTTAGTGTTTTTCACCAATCAAATCATGTTTATGTCTAGAATCAAGTGCCTAGTCTTTGCCAAACTATTTCAAGTTTATTAGATTAATTATTATCATCATCCTTTATTTCAAGCCTAGATTTTGATGTCATTTGGCCAAAATTCCTAGAATAACCTATTTGAGCCTAGATTTTGACTCCGTATTTGGAAAAAATACCTAACGAAATTTCCCTTTCCTATTTTTGACCTATTTGGAACATGTTTGGACATTAGAGTTTAGCATCAAGCTTTTAGGTCATTTTATTTGACCTTGTTTATGTAAAACATTTAACATTAGACATTGACATTTCAAATTATACTATTTTTTACCAAATATTTTCATCAAAATTTTTTTAGATATAACTCCACCCTCAACCAAGATAGATCACATTTGAACCCTTTATCTTTTCAAACATAGATTTTCAAAGTTTTTATAACTCTAACCCATCTTGTTGTAAAACATTTATCATAGATTTGGCCATGTATCACTATACACATAGTAAAGCCATGTATAATTCAAGATATGGAAATGTTTCCACATAGGAGGACTTTTTTTAAAACCCTTTTGTAGATGAGGTCATTTGGGAGACATATTTTTATCCACCTTACAACACTCCAACAAGGGAACATAGTCAAGATCTTTTGACCAATTATTTGGTTACCATACCTCCTTATACAAAGCAAGATCAAGAAAAGAAGGCCTAATATTTGTCTAGTGTACCTATGATTATAAATTTTTTTCAACATTAACCTTATTAAAATATAATGTCATCGAACTATGAGGTAGGGCATGATAATTTTCCAAGTTTACCAAGAGGGCCTTATAACATGTTTTACAATCCAAACAATGATCATGCCTCTTCTAGCAACCCTAATTACATAGTACCAAGCCATATATAGGTCCACATATGCTTGTCACATAAAGAGACCTCATGGAGGACCAATACATGCAAATATAGACATCATACTAGACATATCAAAACCTACTGCATAACTTTAAAAATATGGCCATGTTAAACACACCTCTTATTCAGTCTCTCCCTTCAATAAGAGTTTTATTTGACTTTACTGGTCAATAAAATTAGGGTTTAAACACACTTACATAAAAAACTTTAGTTAAAAACATGTTCAATACCCCACCATCAAGGATGTGTCTTCTACTTCTATGTATAATAGTGAGAAAAATGTAGTGGATAATACACCAATAACATCCAATTTAGACCAAAGTTGTGTTAGCACATAAACAAATAGTTAATAATAAAATATGCCTTTAAATAACACCATTAATAGGTCAAAAACTTAGGGAATAGAAGCTTATACTTCCCAACCTTGACCACCTACCTCTAATCCTCAACTAGTTGCTTCTCATATCACCCACCAATAAGGACTAAGTAGTCAACCAATGATCAGTGTTATGCCACAACAAATTACGATGAATATTACTCCTCCCTAATGGGTGATGAGTAATATTACACACTAATAGGCACCATCCAATCAATTCATGTAGTAGAGGCTGAACATATTATCACCTTAATAGGGGCAACCAATGTTCTACCTTGCTAAGGAGTAAAAAACATAGCTCTTTCATCATAGATTAACATGTCGATCCAAAACCAAATAATTTATAGCCAATAATGTGTAATTGTTTCTCAATAATAGATGTTAAATCTCTGACATTCATCCACTTCCCAATAAGAATTCATATAACCAAGAGGTTTTAATGTTCCTCAAGTACCTATTAGGTAACATTTACCTTTTGTGCAAAATGTACAAGTTCAGAGATAGGATCTTGGTTCACAAGTTCCCCTTTAATAGAAAGGTTCAATTAGTTAGCAACATGTCCCTATTCAACCTCAATATGAATAATGCAATCATATACCACCATCCAAAAATCAATATTCCTAACATTAGGCCTACATAACTAATCCTAACTAGAATATCCATAACCTTAAATAAAATTTCAACAATTGCACCCTAATCCATGCATGCGTATTCCTAGTTTATTCCCTATCCAATCCAACATACCGCAACAAATACCTTCATTATACCTCAATCAAAGTAATCCATGTATGACCACTCAACCAACATCTTAGGCCAATATTCCCATAAATTTCCTCAAGAAAGAACTACAATAGATGAAGGATATAATTACCACCATCCAAGCTAGGAAACAAGTCAAGAAGTTCAAGTTGGATGACATGTATTCTTACCCTTTCAACATGGAGTACTTGAAGATACCATTTCCTCTAGGGTATGAGCCACCAAAGTTTGACAAATACAAGGGGAAAGGTGACCCCAAGGCATATATAAAAAAATTCTTTGTTGCATGCCAACTAGTGCATTATAGTGGCATATATCTATTGTTGTTGTTTCCACAAAACCTAGCAGGGCAAAAATTGGAATGGTTCTTGAAACTACCAAAGAATCTAGTTTCTAATTTCGATAATCTTTCAAAAAAATTCATGCAGCACTTCCCTTACAATATTGAGCATGAGATTTTATTAGTAGACTTGACACAAACAAAAAAAAAAGATGGGAGAAAGCTTTATAATCTATCTGCAATGATAGAGATCTCTTGCAAGCTGATTTAGCCACAGTCTACTAGACAAACAACTAGTTGTTGTGTTTACCAAAAACCTACATAGAGAT
This sequence comes from Torreya grandis, assembly GCA_037957365.1. NCBI lineage: Eukaryota > Viridiplantae > Streptophyta > Pinopsida > Cupressales > Taxaceae > Torreya > Torreya grandis. Next base: position 1,281,460 of record JARHVA010001518.1, read on the forward strand.
ATATATTACTATCTATAATTACAATGTGCACATATGTTCAAAGAAATTGTTTATAAAGGTTTAGTGATCAAAATATTCCTTATTAAAAAAGGGGATCATTAAACTAACCTCATCAAATCAGAATAATGGCCATAATAAAAAATAGATTAATGGTCAAAATCAACATCTAGTCTAAGTGAAAATGTCATAATCGGTATAAGCCAATAAAAATGATAAACCCAAGTAATTCAATCATAATAATAATGTTGTAGGAAATGGAGTAATAGAGTTGTGACATGTTTAAATGGTGCAATCATTATCTACTTAGCATACATCACCTTTTCAACTTACTCCTAACCAAGAACCTTTTTAGGAGCCATAATACGTATAACAAGCACAACAATCTAGACCGGCTCAAAAAATACAAGAAATGCTATAACCTATGCCTTGGAAAACCCCTCATTTAAGGATAAATATGCCTAATCATTTTTCATTTTGACTCCTAGCCAAAACCATTTAATAAGTATTTCACAAACTTGTTGAAGCTAATTTGATTAAATGACCTACTCTAAAAGAGAAATTTCATGAGGCTAAGGACATGCCAAACTGGTATAGGATAGAATAATTCTATGAATTTCATCAGGTTAATGGCCATAATTTTTAGTGTTGTATATAACTCAAACATATCATTGAAAATATGTTGGAAAATGGAGAGATCACATTGGATCATGGAGCTTCCATCTCTAATAAAAACCTAGGTATATATCAAGATCCTTTTCTCCAACATAACAATCAATAACAACAATAAAAACTAGTGAAACATCAACAAAAATAGTATCAACAACTAAGGTAGAACCAAGAAAACTAATATTATAACCAAAAACATCAAAATAATAGACAAAACCAAGGTCATAATGGTAATAACCAATAGACCTATCATGAAGTTACACATGACTACAATGAATTTGTTGGCCATATTGTAGAAGGTCACATTAACACCATTTCCATTACTCTTAGACCAAGTACCAATTAGAGAAGACCATTGATAATCATCCTAAATCAATCAAACCATTCTAGTAATCCTTCCTTCACTTGGGATTTTACACAAGCGAACCAATAAGTAGGGATTCCTATGTTAGGACCTTATACTGATAACTCATCATTAGCTCATGACCATGCATAAGTACATTAACACTTTAGACTTATCCTATCTGGTCCCTGTCCACCATCATTTATTAGCAACAATGGTCTTGTATCTAATATTGATTGTGCAATCGCAACTCGAAGGTCAAATATTACCATACTAGGCCCATAACCATTTACCACTTCACCCATCATCCAACTATCCATTCTACCTTAGAACAAAACATTTACCACTATACAAGAAAAGATGTTTGACATTATGGAGTAATTATAAAAGATGCTAACACACATCTCCATTTTAGATTCACTACGTACATCTACAATCCATAAAAACATCTTGATAGAGTTATTTGGTCAATCTAGAGTTCACAATGACCTATCCCCTAAATTTTTTTAAGATTTGTTTGGACATCTAGCTTTAGCTCAACAAGTAACCTTCAATCAAAGTGATATGTTGCCCCTTGGCCTGATGAAAAATAATCCATTTTACATTGAAGTTTACATAAAAAGGCACAAAGTGAAGTGTTTCATAGATAATATATTGGGTCTAAATATAGTGTCTCTAAAGCTCATCAAAATTCTTGGGTACACAACAATAGATATATAAGTAGAAATAATTACCATCAAAGCCTATGATAATAAAGAATGAGAGTCGCGAGGCACTATCGGCTTGTCAGTGCTCATTGGGCCCTTGACCCATGATACACTTTTCCATGTGCTAGATCTTGATTTTTCATATAATATGCTTTTGGGTAGACCTTGGTTACCCAAGATTAATGCCATCCCATCGACATTACACTAGTGTATAAAATTCTCCCATTTAGGGAGGGAGGTTAATATTTTAGGAGATTTGCATCCATATGAGCATTATAAACATCCTGAGTTTGAGTTCAAGATCCATAATTATCCTTCCTAAATTAATCCAACTTCCAAGTAAGACAAGGGGAAAGCAATACTTATTGATTTACTAAAGGACAATTACATTAATACTGATACCCTTGATTCATATTCCCATATGTTACCTCCTGAAATGTCCAATCACTATACCATCTTGGCTAATGGCCCAAGAGAGTATTTGACACATAACACCTTTCACATCATAAAAATTCCATAGAACCCAAAGTCCTTTGGAAGACCAAAAGCCAAACCACTCATCTAATGGTAAAGAAAGGGAAAAAGCCATCAGCATAGTCCAACACCTATCACATTCATACCAGCATCTAACCGAAGAAAGGATCCTCTTGAAGGTGATAAATCATGGTTATATAATGATAAATTGGTCGATTGTTAAAAAAACTCAAAGTATTCCATTCCTAATCAGATCATAGAGAATCAAGACTATAAAGGAGGAGGCCTCAAACCAAATAAATAGGGAACACTTGACATAATTTCTATGATTAAATACAAAGGAACTTATGTACCTAGATATAAATCACCAGAGGGTGACCCCACATATCTTATTCATATTCTATCACCAACAACTAGTGATGATGATGTTGACAATGCTGTAGAGTCTGATCATAGCCAATGGGATGACTTAGCCCAAACCAACCTATTTGAAAATAACACCATTTTTGCTCTTCAACCAGTCATTCTTCATAACCCATTACCATTATATTATCTTGAATTGATAGATTGAGACAAATAAGAATCCAATGTGCCAATTGATGAGTTTCAAAATGATGAAGCTTTCTATGATTTTCTAGGCCTTAGGGATAGTGTTTTATTGGGAGACCAAAAATTAGGATTCTCAATCAAACTATATCGTCAATCCTATTTTGGAGAGTGAGTAAACACCCTTAGACAAAATCAAATAATTAAAACATTGTGGTCCAAAAGTGAAAACCTCTTTGAGGAAATTTATGACTAGGGAAAAAGTAAATATAAAGTCCAATCTAGGGGTGAAAACTTGTTTTAGTCACCACTATATGGGGGTGTTTAACCTTCTTCAAATTTAGACCAGGAGCCTAGAAATGATGAAATTGTATATGGGTCCAAGTTTAGTCTTGAATAGCATTAAAATTTTGATCAAATCATCCAGGATACTAATGATGATGATCTTGTATATGGATCCAAATTTAGTCTTGAAGAACAATAAGCTTTTAATCACATCATTCTAGAATTTACAACAACATTTGTTACATGGCCAAACCTCTCATTGGGGTTCCAATTCATCATGTTTAGGAAAACATGAAGAACCAGTCATAACAAAGAACTGTGACATAGCCAAATAGTTCAAATCTTTACCCACTATTCTTGAAAACAATTTGATCCTTCTAGTGGAGGATAAAATAGAGGTAAACATAGGGTCCCCAGATGACCCAAAGTGGATTAAATTAGGTACATCCCTCACTAAGGAGGAGTGTGAAGTCCTTAGATCCCTTTTGAGGTAATTTGTAGATAAATTTTTATAGGCATATTTTGACATGCCTGGTTTGGACCCCACTTTGGCTATTCACCATATTATGGTATATCTTTATACCAAACTAGTGAAGCAAAAGTTATGCAAAATGCATCCTCTCATTTACATATTAGTAAAAAAAGAGTTGGAAAAGCTCTTAGAAGTGAGATGCATCAGGATAATAGATTACTTTGAATGGATTTCTAATGTAGTGACAATTAGTAAAAATCTAGAAGAAATCAAAATTTGTAAAATTTTTGAGACATTAACAAATATTTACCTAAAGATTAATTTTCATTACAAAAATTGACATGATAATTGTGAACTAGGAATTTGACTATGAAGAGGAGATTAATGTTGTGTTAGTGACAAAATGCACAAAACAAATTGACAAAGAACACACTAAGTTAACACCTTCATGCCTAGTTACCAAGGTGAGCTTAGTAACCAAAAAAAATGATAAACACAACTAAAAAGTAAGGAAAAACAAAATAATTCCCTCACATTGTTTAGATGCTCCAAATGCCTTTGTAGTAGTGGCTTGCTCAATTTTGTGTTCATGAAGTCCTTAACAATAGAAGCTTGGATACCTCCATCTCTCCTTGGCACCTTTGGCTTATGGCTTGGCTTGGCTTGGATTGGAATCAATTTGGAATGGTAACACTAGTTGTTTTAATCTTTTGGAACCAATCCTACATTATAAATTTGCACAAATTAAGCTTAGAAATGATGTTCATGGTCTCTCTATTTATAGATTTTTGAGAATGTCTAGAATCAACCTGAACCATCCATCCTAAGATTGGGATGTGTGGTTGAGGATTAATTCAATTTTTGGAATTAAGTTTATAATTATATTCATCATTAAATTGGAAGAAGGGGAAATTAAGAGGCATGGAGGTCATCATGGAAAGCATTGATGAGGCATGGAGGGCATGAACCGTAATATTTATGGCATTTATGGCCTAGGGATGTCTTCTTAAGAAATGAGGTAACTTGATGATGAAAATATTCAATATTAATTTCCAAAAATAAGTATTCAACAAGTTTCCATGGAATTATTGATTAGGTTCTAATTTGGTTTAATTAGTTCTTAAGCATGTTTAAGCACTTTATTCACAAATTACTCAAATTGATTAGAATGCCTTGTTATTGGTCCAAAATTTGACTGGATTAGAATTGGAAGGCAATGTCAAATACATTAGATCCATATTCTCATTTAGGATGTTACCAATAGAAAATAATAAAGGCACGTGTCTCATGAAAGATATTTGATAAGAAAGAACAATCCAGAGCACCCAAGTGCAAAATTGGCATTTTGAATCAAAATGATCTGATCAAAGTTAGCTAGCCCATAAATTACATTGCTCCATTTAATGATACTTTAGCCAAAATTGGTACTTGAAAATGTCAATTTCACATCGTTTAGCATGTTTTAGTGTTTTTAGGCTAAATTGTGCATTGTGGGTGGAAATTGATCAAATGCCTGATTGAAGGTTATTGGTGGCTAGATTTAGGTGTCTGTAGTTTACCCTTGTTTGGTAAGATGTTAAAAATTATAGGCAAAGTAATGTCTTATCAAATAATGAGAAATGGATAATATGCTAAAAAGAAGATGATGGCTGAAGAACAAAGCTCCAAATGGTTTTAGGAAGCCTATGATGATGCCTATTGAGGGAGTGGCTGTTACATTTATTGATGGATAGTCCCTAGAAAAGAAATAAGAATAAAGATGAAATTAATCCATGGTTGAGATTAATAAAAATGAGAAAATTCTTTAATTCATTGATTTAAAAAATATATTAATTTGCCTAAAGGTAATTATAATCAAGATTAAAAGTCAAAATAATGATTTGCCCATAGGTGATTATAATCATTACGAGGACCTAGATTGGCTAAAGATGATTGTGCCCTAGTTAGGGATGATTAGCAAGCATAACTCAAAGATAAAACTTAGAATATAGATTAAAGATGAGTGGGCAAAAAATTATGAAAGAGATGAATAGAAGAATAAGATTGATCATTAAAAGTTATTTAGTTGTACATACCAATGAGGAGATTCTCATCTTTATTAGTAATGATACAACTAGAATGGCCAATGGGTTAATTTGATCAAGGGTGAGATAGAAGGATTTGCTAAGGTGCCAAGGAGAAAATTCTATGGCTCCATTTATTGTAGACCTTCTTAAAGCTATTTTTTTCTATAGCATGTGATGGTAGGCTTCATGATAGAACACCATAGAGACTATCCATAAATATACATAAGGACTAACTCCTGATCTAATAAACACTTGAAAATAGTACACCAATGATAAAAACCATGATGATAATATTAATGTATGAATATAGATAGACTCAAGAATAATGTGCTCAAAGAATCACCCAATGAACACATATAGATTGAGTCAAGGCAATAGTGCTGAAACCAAACAAACAGGAAAGAAAAAAAGTAAGCAAACAAACAAATAGAAAAACAAATAAACAAAAAAACAACCTAAAATAAACAAACAAATAGAAATCCTGAAAACAAAAGCAAAAGAAAGCATCCTAAAAATGACCATGCCCCAGTAAGGTGGATCAAGGATAACTGACTAGGCTTAGAAAGGACAAATATTTTTGGATTTTTGAAATGTTATGAATGTTTTTGGAATTTTGAGGTATCTTAACTTGATCAAGAATGAAAAGATACCTGCTCACAAAATGGCGAGAATGTTTGGCTTAGTTTGCTCATAAAATGGTGAGAGTGTATGGAAATGGGGACTAAGGTGACCTTAACATGAATTGAGCATGACCTACATAGTCTTGTAATGACCTCAAGTCATAGTAATTCCATCCACATAAAAGGTGTTAAAAACTAACTAGGTCCCAACAAGTTCTCAAATTTAGCAAATGGCCAGTCAAATGAAAACAATAATGACAAGGTGATGTGGTAATGCATGATAAACAAGTATTTCCCCTGGTTTTCCCATAGGTAGTTATAACTAGGATATAATGACATAGGTTAATGATACTAATTTCCCATAGATGGTTATAATTAGTAATAAGACTGGTGAAACACTAATTTTCCCATAGTAGGTTATAATCAAGCTCACATAAACAAGCTTGATATAAGATGAAAATGAAATATATCTTACTAGATCAACTATCACACTACTTTCATAGACTGCCATTATAAACATGGATTGGATTGATTGTTGAAACTTGATTAGAATAATCTCACAAAAAGTGCAAGAAGAACCAAAATAACTAAGATAAAAATAGGATTAGGTAGGATGACTAAAAACAAGCTTTGGTCTAGATAGGAATGGAATAGTTAGAATGGTATTATTTTACATAAGATAATGATGGTTTTTGATAAATTAGATAAAATGGTAGTAGGTTTTCCCCAAAGTTTTGGGGTGAATGGTAGGATATGCAATAATGGAAAATGAATATATAACAATGGAAATGGCATGGTAATGCAAAATAATATGGCATATGTTTTTGGCTTGGGTGTGGTAAATGACATATGATTATATTTTGCCTATTGAGATGGAGATGCACATCTTAATCAACAAATGATAAAAACAAAATACTTGATCATGTTAATTGCTATCGCACACCTCATCTAAATAACTACTCCATTAAGAACTATCTACATATTTGGTTCTCAAGAATGCTTTTGTGATCTTCATTGGTCATTGATTTTGATTCCTTCAAATGTCAAGATAAGGTATCCTTGTAGCCTCTACAAAGGAAAGTGTGGCCATAGATGGTAAACAAGGAAAAATAATGGATGGTAGGTTCGATTGTGAAATAGAATGATAGAGATAATAGAATGTGGAATGGTTGGGAAAGAAATGAAGATTGGGACTTTCAATCACACATAATGTTGTTAATGCTAGATTTGACATAATTTTAGTTATGGTGGGGTTGAAGACTTGTTCTCTCGATAAGACCACTACATTATTATGTTATTTGATCTTAAGAGTAGATACCATCTAATTAGGTTGTAGATTGGAAGCTATTTTGATTTGATCTTTGACTTTGTCTTCATCAAGTAGTAGAAAACTTTTATGCTCAGCTATTGGTGCCTCAAAGAGGTTTTCACCAATGAAGTTATCTTGATTTTCCCATAGCACCTTTGAGAAGGTTTCACTAAGGAATGTTGAATTTTGACTTTGATTGTCTTGTAGCACTTCCAAAAAAGTTTCACTAGAAGATGTTGAGTTTTGACTTTGACTGTCCCCTAGCACCTCTAAAAAGGTTTCACTAGGAGAATGTTATTCTACTATATGAATGTCATCTTGGCCTCCTTGCTCTTCTTTAACTAATATGTCACCATGGATGCAATTTAATAAAGTGTGATTCTATTGATCCTAAATGACACTTATAGGAGATGGAATGTCAATGATATGGCTATTTTGGTTGATGATAATGGCTTATGGAATGATAATGGAATGGAGAAAGGCTACACAATCCTTGTAGAAGATACTAGGATACATTGTGTTGAAGCTAAAGTAATCATCCTCAAAAACTATAGAAGGATCACAAGTGTATTAAAATTGATCTTCAAGGCATGCATAACTAATGTTGTAATAACCATGGACATATTCTTCTTCTAAATCTGATTCTAACTCAAGAGACTCTGAATCTAATGTTGATTTTGATTTTAATGGTAAATCCAATGTCAGTTCAAGAATAAAACCTGACTCTAACTCTGATTCTTCATCTGATAGGTACTCTATTATAATGATGTCTTGTTAAATGTTTAGTATTGGATAAGTAACAAATTGTGATGGCATAATGGGCTCTACAAAAATTGGTTTGTCATAGTGAGACTCCTATAGGATAGAAAATAGCTCAAGAAACAACTCCTTATTTATTAGATTGTCAGTAGGAGGCACTTGAAAAATAGGCACATGGTTGAGGTAATGATTTGCCCAAAGGCAATTATAATCATTAAGAAGTGACTCAATAAAGACTAGCTTGTCAAAGTGAGACTCCTCAACAAATTGTATTGGACCAATAGGAAATTTATCATAGATTTGCTTATCACAAATGGTTTATTTAATAGAAACATCTTGGATTGGTTGGTTCTCTTGGCCTTGGTTTTTAATGAGTTAGAAAATACCAGTTTTGAACATATCTTGGTCTTAAAATGATTGGATGGATTGAGGTTTGGATGGGATTGGTACTAGATGAGGAATTACTTATGGTTGGATAATGGTAGGGCATTGGGGAACATGATGGATTGAATAATCCAAAGGATGAAGTCTTGAAATGGTAATGATAGGGTGGTGTGGAGCATGATTGCTCACACAAGCTAAAGGATTAGGTCTTGGTATGATAATGGTATGCCTTGGATATTGTGGAGCTTGATAGCTCCCATAATCCAAAGGAGGGTTAGGGGTAGTCAATGATCAGATAAAAAAAAGACATCATAAAACTTGATTATTTGCATAAGCCAAAGCATCCAAGTCTTCCTCATAAACCATATCATCCCAGTCATGAGTTGGCTCATAAGATGGTTCTTGACTATATTCTATGTATTGATTATTACAAAAAGGGTATGAATCTATATCCCAAACAAAATTATCTATAGTTGGGTCTTAAAAGTCCTCATCAAAATCCTCTTCATGCCAATCAAGGTCTTGATTTAGATTTTGTGGATTTTGACTATGTTCCCCATATGGAGTATTATAGGGAGAATAATAAAAATTCTTAGAAAATATTTCTCTATAGGGGTTCCTAGTGGGATTTTGTGTAGCCATTATATCATAAGTTGGATTTTATGTGACTCCACCATAAGTGTAGCTAGACATATCTACGTAAATGAATAAAACTCTAAAATAAAAAAGGCTTAGAGTTTTACAAACTCAAAAAAATTGTGTTTTAAGGATAAATGGTTCAAACTTGGTCTAACTTGGTCGAAGGGTTGGAGTTGTATCTTCAAAATGGTTTTTGATAAGACTTGGTATAAAATAGCGTAACATCAAATTTCTAATGTCAAATGTGATATGTACGAAAGGTCATGCATTTGAATGAAAATTAGGATGTCGAAAGTCTAGTTCAAAGTGTTCCAAACAAGGTCTAAATTAGAAAAGGGAAAAGTTGAGTTACTAGGTCTTTTGTCCAAATGTGGAGTCAAAAGCTACACTCAAATAAATAGGCATATGCTAAGACTTTTGGCCAAATGGCATCAAAATATAGACTTGAAATAAATGCTGATGTGATTTGATTTAATATAAAAAGTTTGGAAACAAATTAAACATAAACCTGACACATAGAATCAAACATAAACATGATCATTTGGCATAAGCATAAGACAAAGGCTCTTTGAAGAAAGATTGTGTTTTCACAAATAAAATCACAAACAATGATAAGGATAGGTACTAAAAAAATAAAACATCAATAGTTTTTAAATTTTGGTAATTGATTAATTGAAGTTATGTAACCCAAAAGAGAAAGATATGTGTATTAACCCCATAAATTAAGGCCTAAACAAAAATCAACCAATGTTTGAATCCAAATTTGACAAGGTTAATTGAAAAATCAACATTGAAGACTAGGATCTAACCAAACAAGCTAGACAAGATTGGATGGCATGATGACACATGACAAAGGTGTAAATGGTATACATGACATGGTTGAAAACAAACTATTTTCTATATAAGATAACCTAGTCTTGAAATAAATTGAGCAGCCTAACAGTGTAAGCATGCTAAAATGATGTGATCTATATTATGTTTTTAAAAGACTCAACGGAAAAATGGGTTGACATGATTTAGGTAGCATAACGCTACCCTCCTCAGTTCAAATGACACACACACACACAAAAATAAGTTTAGCAAAAATTTCAAGGCACAAGTGTGGTGTAAAATGGCCAGCATAATACCTCTTTAGACAAAATAATGACATATAGACAAATTGGTTTTGACATGGCTTTATGAAAAAATAAACAAGAATTAGTCTTAAAATATACCAATAAAAAATGACCAAAATACTTTGAGTATAACCATCCAAATCCTAACAAGGGTATGACAATGTGGGGTTAACTAAACTATCAAGTTTTGAATGTCTCTAGGGGAGTCAATTGCACAATGACTTTTACATCAAACAATGCAAAAGACAAGCATGAAAATTGGGTGACCACAACATTGGCTAGTTATAAAAAGGTCTAGTTTTTTTAATACCTATTGTTCACTTAATGCAGTGTGATATCCAAATGTAGATACATCCCATGTGCAACTCCAAAGGAGTAAGTGAAGTCAATGCCAGGAGATGAAACCCTAGGTCAAAGCTTCCCTAAATAAATTACATGAGGTAATGATGTCACCCTCATAATATAATATTAATTGAAATGAAAGACTAATAGAAATACTTTAGGGTCATTTTCAAGATGACCCAAACTTTGATGAGTTTTTGGGGAGTGCTTTAAACAACATTCTTTCTAAGCCTTGGACTAGGATTTTTACAATAGAAATGACACTTTTGATTTCAATGGTTCCTTAAAGGGGAAAAATGGAAGAAAATACATGCAACACCCCTCTTTTTACTAAACAAAATTAGATCAAACAAATAGTGAATATATAAATGAAAAGTGTGTTCAATTTTAAGCCTAAATGAAAGATTTGATGGTGTTCATTTGACATCTTGGTCTTAAGATTGTGAAATTTGAAAAATAATGCTAAAAAATTACTTAAGCACATAAATGTTACATTAAGCATCAAAATAATGTTCCTAGTTCATTTTAAATTCATGTCAAATATGTCATGATAGCATGTTTTAACAAGTTCCAAGTGTGATAGTTACCTGTATACCCTTAAGGCATCACCCCAAAAGCAAATATGTTAGATTAAAAATATTTTAAATTTTTTGTGAAAATATATATGAAAATTGAAGCTAAACTAATGCCAAATTTTGAAAATTTATGAGAAAACACATGGTTTAAAAAAATCATCCAAAATGGAGTCCGTATGACCCCAAACCAAGTATTTTAAAATGGCCTATTTAGCTCTCAAGTTTGTGTTTTTAAGAAAAATATAGTGACCAACATCAGTTCTATAACCAATGTTAGTTACACTTACTAACCAAATATGGTTATATAATTGACATCGGTTATACCAATAGTGACTGATGATGGCTATGCCAATCGATGACAGTTTTAATAATTGACTTTGATTACTGTGTAAACCTATGAAAAATAAAAATGGGAAAACAAAGTTAAAAAATCAAATTTCAAGAGTTTTAATAATCCAAATGAAGATTTTAAAGTTGTATAATTATCTTCTTCATGTGTGGGATGCATTTGGTCCCACTAGGTGTGCCATTATGTGAACTAGGAATTTGACTAAGAAGAGGAGATTAGTATTGTTTAGTGACAAAATGCACAAAACAAATTGACAAAGAACACACTAAGATAACACCTTCATGCCTAGTTACTAAGGTGAGCTTAGTAACAAAAAAAATGAAAAACACAATTAAAAAGTAAGGAAAAACACAAGAATTCCTTCACCTTCCTTGGAAGCTCCAAATGCCTTTGCAGTAGTGGCTTGCTCGGTTTTGTGCTCATGAAGTCCTTGGAAATGGAATCTTGGCTACCTCTATCACTCCTTGGCACCTTTGGCTTATGGCTTGGCTTGGCTTGGAATCAATTTGGAATGGTAACACTAGCTTCTTAGAGATTTTGGAACCAATCCTGCATTATAACTTTGCACAAATTAAGCTTAAAAATGATGTTCATGGCCTCTCTATTTATAGATTTTTGAGAATGTCTAGAATCAACCTGAACCATCCATCTTGAGATTGAGATGTGTGGTTGAGGATTAATTCAATTTTTGGAATTAAGTTTATAATTATCCTCATCATGAAATTGTAAGGAGAAATTAAGAGGCATGGAGGGCATCATGGAAGGCATTGATGAGGCATGGAGGGCATGAATCATGATATTTGTGGCATTTATGGCCTACAGATGTCTTCCTAAGAAATGAGGTCACCTGATGATGAAAATATTCAATATTTATTTCTAAAAATAAGTATTCAAGTTTCCATGAAATTATTGGTTAGGATCTAATTTGGTTTAATTATCTCTTAAACATGTTTAAGTTCATTGTGCACAAATTACTCAAATTGATTAGAATGCCTTATTATTGGTCCAGAATTTGACTGGATTAGAATTGGAAGGTAATGTTAGATGTGTTATATCCATATTTCCATTTAGGATGTTACCAATAGCAAATAACAAAGGCACATGTCTTGTGTAAGAGATTTGATAGGAAAGAGCAATCCAAAGCACCCAAGTGCAAAATTAGCATTTTAACTCAAAATGATCTGATCAAAGTTAGTTGGCCCATAAATTCCATTGCCCCCTTTAATGATACTTTAGCCAATATCAGCACTTGAATATGTCAGTTTCCCATCATTTAGAATGTTTTAGTGTTTTTAGGCCAAATTATGCATTTTGGGTAGAAATTGGCCAAAAGCTTGATTGAAGGTTATGGGTGGCCAAATTTAAATGTCTACAATTTTCTCCTATTTGGGAAGATGTTGAAAAATATAAGAAAAGTAATGTCTTCTCAAAGAATGAGAAATGGCCTGTATACCGAAAAGAAGATGATGGTTAAAGAACAAAGCTCCAAATGGTTATGGGAAGCCTATGATTATTCCCCCTTGAGGGAGTTACTGTTATATTTGTTGATGGATGGTCCCTAAAAAAAACAAGAAGAAATGTAAAATTAACCCATGGTTGAGATTAATCTAAATGAGAAAATACTTGCATGCATTGATGTAAAAAAGATACTAATTTTCCCAAAGATAGTTATAATTAGGATTAAAAGTCAAAATAATGATTTTCTCATAGGTGGTTATAATCATTAAGAGGACCTAGATTGGATAAAGATGATTACACCCTAGTTAGGGTTGATTAGCAAGTATAACTCAAAGATAAAACCTAGAATATATATTAAATATGAGTGGGCACAAAATGATGAAAGAGATGAATAGAAGAATAAGATTGATCATTAAAAATGATTTATTTGTACTTACCAATTAGGAGGTGCTCATACTAATTAGTAGTGATACAACTAGAATGGCCAATGGGTTAATTTGATCAAGGGTGAGATGGAAGGATTTGCCAAGGTGTCAAGGAGAAACTTTTATGGATCCATTAATTGTAGACCTTCCTAAAGCTAATTTTTGTTATAACATGTGATGGTAGGATTCATGATAGAATACCATAAAGAATATCCCAAAATATGCATAAAGAATGACTCCTAATCCAATAAACACTAAAAAATAATACACCAATGATAAAAACCATGATGATAACATTAATGTATGAATATGGATGGACTCAAGAATAATGTGCTCAAAGAATCACCCAATGAACACATATGGACTGAGTTGAGGCAATAGTTATAAAATCAAACAAATAGGAAAGCAAACAAACAAACAAACAAACAAATAGAAAAACAAACAAACAAAAAAACATCTTGAAATAAAGAAACAAACAAAAAGCTTGAAAATAAAAGTAAAAGAAAGCATCCTAAAAATGACCATGCCCTAGTAAGGTGAATCAAGGATAACTGAATAGGCTTAGATACGATAAATATTTTTGGACTTTTGAAATGTTATGAATGTTTTTGAAATTTTGAATTATCTTAACTCAATTGAGAATGACAAGATACCTACTCATAAAACAATGAGAGCATTTGGCTTCGGTTTATCACAAAATGGTGAGAGCATATGGAAAGGGGGATTGAGGTGAATCAATATGAATTGAGCATGACCTACATATTCCTAAAATGACCTCAAGTCACAATAATTCTATCCACATAAAATGTGGAAAAAACTAACTAGGTCCCAACAAGTTCTCAAATTTGATAAATGGCTAGTCAAATGAAAACAATAATGGGAAGGTGATGCGGAAATGCATGATAAACAAGTGTTTCCCCTAGTTTTTCCATAGGTAGTTTTAAATATGATACAACAACATAGGTTAATGATACTAATTTACCCATATATGTTTATAATTAGTAGCAAGACTAGTGAAACACTAATTTTCCCATAGGTAGTTATAATCAAGCTCACATAAACAAGCTTGATACAAGATGGAAAATGAAAGATATCTTTATAGATCAAATATCACACTACTTTCATAGTCTGTCATTATAAACATGGATTGGATTGATTATTAAAACTTGATCAGAAGCCTCTCACAAAAAGTGTAGAATGAACCAAAGTAACCAAGTTTAAAATAGGATTAGGTAGGATGAATAAAAATAGGCTTTGGTTTAGATAGGAATGGAATGGTTAGAATGGTATGGTTTTGCTTAAGATAATGATGGTTTTTGATAGACTGGATAAAATGGTAGTAGGTTTATCCACAAGTGATGGGGTGAATGGTAGGATATGCAACAATGACAAATGTATATGTAACAATGACAATGGCATGGCAATGTGAAATAGTATGGTATATGTTTTTGGTCTTAGTATGGTAAATGACATATGATTCTATTTTTCCTATTGAGATGGAGATGCACATCTTAATCAACAGATGATACAAACAAAATACTCGATTATGTTAATTATTATCTCACACCTCATCTGAATAAATGCTCCATCAAGAACTAACTATAGATTTGGTCGTCAAGAATGCTTTTGTGATCTTTGTTAGTCATTGATTTTTATTCCTTCAAACATCGAGATAAGGTATCCTTTTAGACTCTACAAAGGAAAGTGTGGCCATAGATATTAAATAAGAACAAATAATGGATGGTAGGTTTGATTATGAAATAGAATGGTAAATGATAGTGGAATATGGAATGGTTGGGAAACAAATGAAGATTATGAATTTCAATCACACGTAATGTTTTTGATGCCAAATTCAACATAATTTTAGTTGTGGTAGGATCAAAGACTTATTCTCTTGATAAGACCACCATATTTTTATATTGTTGGATCTTGGAGTAGCTACCATTTGATTAGGCTGTAGATTAGAAGCTATTTTGATTTGATCTTTGATTTTGTCTTCATCAAGTAGTAAATAACTTTTGTGCTCAGCTATTGGTGCCTCAAGGAGATTTTTACCAATGAAGTTGTCTTGATTGTCTTATAGCACCTTTGAGAAGGTTTCACTAAGGAAAATTGAATTTTGACTTTGATTGTCTTCTAGCGCTTCTAAAAAAGTTTCACTAGAAGATGTTGAGTTCTAACTTTGATTATCCCCAAGCACCTCCAAAAAGGTTTCACTAGGAGAATGTTCTTCTGCTATATAAATGTAGTCTTGGCCTCCTTACTCTTCTTCAATTACTATGTCACCATGGATGTAGTTAGACAAAGTGTGATTTTTTCAATCCCAATTGACACTTGTGGAAGATGGAATGTCAATGACATGGCTATTTTGGTTGATGGTAATGGTCTGTGAAATGGTAATGGAATGGGGGAGGCTGTACAATCCTTGTAGAAGATATTAGGATAAATTGTGTTGAAGCTAAAGTAATCATCCTCAAAAACCATAGAAGGATAAAAAATGTATTCAAATTGATCTACAAGGCATGCATAACTAATGTTGTAACAACCACAAACATATTCTTCTTCTGAATCTGATTTTAACTCAAGGGACTCTAAATCTAATGTTGAGACTGATGTTGATTTTAATTTTGATGGTAAATCTTATGTCAGTTCAAGAATATAACTTGAATCTAACTTTGATTCTTCATTTAATAGGTACTTTATTATAATGATGTCTTATTAAATGTTTAGTGTTGGATAGGTAACAACCTATGATGGCATAATGGGCTCCACAAAACCTAGTTTGTCAAAGTGAGACTCTTCTAGGATGGGAAATAGGTCAAGAGACAACTCCTGAGAGACTAGCTTGTCAATAGGTGGATTTTAAAAAATAGGCACATGGTTGAGGTAATGATTTTCCCAAAGGTGGTTATAATCATTAAGAAGTGACTCAACAAAGACTAGCTTGTCAAAGTGAGACTCCTTGACAATTGGTATAGGATTAATAGGCAATTTATCATAGGTTGACTTATCATAAATGGTTGATTCATAAGAAAAATATTATATTGGTTAGTTCTCTTAGCCTTGGTTTTTAATGAGTTGGAAAATACCAATTTTGAACACATCTTGGTCTTCAAATGATTGGATGGGTTGAGGTTTTGATGGGATTAGTACTAGATGAAGAATGACTTATGGTTGGATAATGGTAGGGTATTGGGGAGCATGATGGCTTTCATAAGCCAAAGGATGAAGTCTTGAAATGGTAATGATAGGGTGGTGTGGATCATGATTGCTCACACAAGTCAAAGGACTAGGTCTTGGTATGATAATGGTATTCCTTGGATATTGCAGAGCTTGATAGCTCATATAATCCAAAGGAGGGTTAGGGGTAGTTGATGATTAGACAACAAAAGGATGTCATGGAACTTAATTATTTTCATAAGCCAAAGCATCCAAGTCTTCCTCATAAACCATATCATCTCAATCATTAGTTGGCTCATAAGCTGGTTCTTGATTGTATTCCATGTATTGATTATTGTAAAGAGGGTATGGATCCATATCCCAATAAATATTATCTTTAGTTGGGTCTTCAAAGTCCTCATCACAATCCTCTTCATGCCAATCAAGGTCTTGATTTGGATTTTGTGGATTTTGACTATGTTCCCCATATGGAGTATTGTAGGGAGAATAATAAAAATCCTTAGAAAATATTTCTCTATAAGGGTTCCTAGTGGGATTTTATGCAACTATTCTATCATAAGTTAGATTGTACTGTAGACACCGAAATCGTGTCAACTCCCCTGGTCATCCCCCGTTTTATTCTTCTTCTCCTATTTAACTCTTGTCGATCACTTTTTCTACCAGCCTTGACCTTGGCAGCATGTAACAATGAGCAGAGAGCTAAAAGCTAGACTCTATCCTCATTATGCATCTGCCGACGATGGTCGTTACCTGGTCGATGTCGCTGACGTCGGTCACTTATCAGCCGACGTTGGCAATCCTGCCGACATCGGTCACCTTACCGTTATTCGTTATTAGTTATCATTCGGTTCTCAATCGATTTCCCAGACGGTTATTGAACCGTCTCTCGAACCGTCCCCTGGCCTTCATCAGCATCCGCTGATCAATCCCAAACACGAAGAACAGAACCAATCAATCAGAATTCCAGAACTCTGACATCCACAAACTCTTGTAATCAACACTCTTGCGATCAATTGAATCCAGCATCCACCAACTCCAGCATTCGCTTCAATCCGGCACTGCACAGACACTTCAACAACTTCGACTATGGCTTTCATCACGTCTTCTGACAGGTAAGTATTTTCTTTGTTTATTTTCATTTCCTTCTGATTATTAGTTGTTCATTATTTCTATCATCCTGAATCTTCAAACCACAGACCCAAGCCCTGAGTCCCTTCTTTACATCCCTGCCCATTACCCCAATCTATAACTCTGTCCAGACTCGACCAAAACCCCTAGACTCTGTCCAAACCCGACCTTACTTTGCCTAGACCCTATCCTAACCTTGTCCCGATTCCATCAGACCCTATCTCGAACTTGTCAAGACCCTGTCCTGACTCTCCCAGGCCTTCTGCAACTCGCCCAAACTCTGTCCAGAACCTGCCCCGACCGACAACGGTACCTCAACCGACGTCGGCACCTTTCCAGACCGACACCGGCACCACAGAGACTGACGTCGGTGACTGTGCAAAATAGTGCTGCTTATCAGGTACACATTTTAATTTTTTGTCATTTATTTTTGTCATTTTCTCTTTCATTATCTACTTTCATCAAATATTCCACTTTTTTATCAGTGGGTTGATATCCTTCTAGGAAGTCTTCGTACTTCCAGGATCGGGCGTTCGCCTGACAGCCCACCATATCCTTTTACTAACATTTTTCCGTGTTTCAGTCTTTTCTTCTTTGCAGGTGTCATTCTTCCACAGCCAAAGAGGAGAATCTTCCAACGTCTGATTTCGGTGTGCATAACTTTATCAGGTACCTCTAGCCTTGACCATTTCTTTTAGTTTCTTATTTCTTCTTTGAATGTAGAAAGCAATTTAGCGATAGAAACATTCTGGCACGCTCGGTGGGACCCTAGGTCCTCCTTGGGTTCTTTCTCTCTTTCTTTCATTCATTTAGGTGCATTAGATTCCTTCCTTTTCGCCTCCTCTCATCTCTTCTTAATGACATCATAAGCAGGACTAAAATGAACATTTCTTTCTTTCTTGCACTTTTAGACTAACTAAAACTCATATTCTTCAACTCTTTCTCCATTCATCTTCATACGAACAAACATTTCGACTTGAACATTAAAACACTTTGCATTCATTTCTGTTTGCCTGCATCTCTTAGACCACACATAGTAATTAAACCACATATTGAATTAATCTAGATCACTTGATGTTACACGACCAAACCACCTGCACAAAATAAACATTTTAACTTACCTGAGACAAGGCTCAACTGGGATTTCATCCCCCAGCGGATACCTTACCCGTCCTGGCAATCTCACTTAGATTTCATCACCAAGGGGAAAGCCCACTCCATTCTCTGACGGAGGATAATCTCTAGTGGAAGTATATTTTGGCTAAGCAAAACCAGCTAACCACTGGAATCGTGAAATGAGGGGAGCTTGCTCCTTAGCACCAAGCCTGTACGGAAGCTAACACAGACTTCTTGAGCACCATAACAAAACCCGAAACCATCCATAGACTGCTTCTTCTAGGACCTGACTCAAAAGCCAATCTTCCTCTACACATATTCTAAGGCATAAGCCACTATAATCCTAATAATTTACTTCTAGGGTTTTAGGATCTGCTTGTGTCTTCATCTTTTTTTTTTAGTTCTTATCTGCTTGTTTGAGCTTGTGAGGACGTTCTTCCTTACCTTGAATGGTTCTGACTCGTAGCCAAGCCAAGGCTCTAGTCGATCACGCGAGGCATCATCCTCTTCCATCTACCCCACCTACAACCAACCCTATAATGGAGTTCAACTCGGAAACTGAAAGAACTCCTACCAGACCATCTCCGACCCAAATGCCTATTATCCCAGAAGGGGACCAAGATTTTGCACGATTCTTGGACCTCAATACCGCAGCCTTGCAACACTATCTCGCGAATAGCCGAACGCGAGACTCCTTGGGCAATCCAATCTATGGAATGCCGACTTCTCTCTTCGAAACTACAGCCGTATCAACGACGTCTGTAGTCCAACCCTCAGATACCCAGGCTATTGCCTCAACCAATGACCAACCTTTTACCAACCATCCAAGCGTGGCCTCTCCTTTTATCGTTGGGCCCACTTTCACCGGGGTTTCGGCCCCATATCAATCTCAGCCCACTCAACCACTTTCTACCCCCTTTCAAAACTTGGTCGTCTCCATTCCGCCTACCCTTACTCCTATCAACACTAGGGTGGCTACTTATCCATTGGCCCATGTTACCTCTAGCCAACCTCCCATGACAACATCAAACCTAGCCATGCCTTCTATCCAACCATCCTTAGTCACTTCTTCTATCCCTACGACTAGTCATCCATACGTTGCGCCCTTATTGGTACAACCAACTACGTCGTACACCTCTTCCAGCCTCTTTCAAGTGCCTTACAATTTAGGAGGCATTCCACCTGCCAATCCGTCAGTAGATATTATCAAGATGCTGATGGATAAAATGTCCAACCTAGAGACTTCCGTTACCGGCTCATGCAATACTCTCTTGTACGAACAAATCTGCAATGAGCCCATCCATCCTTCTATCCCCATCAGACCATATCCTAGCCAGTGGGAACTTCCTAAGTTTTCTCATTTCCAAAGCAAGGAAGACCCACAACAACATTTATGGGCATTTAGAAATGCCTGTTACCTTATCGCCCACGATGATGCATTGCTCTTACGCATGTTTCCCATGTCTCTCTCGGGTGCTGCACTTGACTGGTACAGCTCTCTTCCTAGCCATTCCATCTTCACGTTCACTCAGTTGGCCCAGCTCTTCCTTGATCATTTCTCCATCAATATCACCAAGAAGGTCTCCATCACAGACCTCTATTCTATTCGCCAGTTCGAGGATGAATCCATTGCTGATTTCATCGCTCGATGGAGGGGCCTTATCAATCAACTTTCATTTTCGTTACCCCAACCTGAGCTTATTGAACTTTTCTCTCAAGCCTGCGCTAAACATATTTCTTCTACCTTGAGGGTTCAGACCTTCCGCACTTTTGATGAAGCCTTCACGATGGCTTGTAAACTTGAGTTACGTGCCGTCGAGGAGAATAAAGTCAAGTTGCAGAGTAAGAATCCTAACTCCAAAACCAATGACCCCTCTTCTAAGCCTTCCTCATCCAATCCTAAATCTAAAGCTTCAGCAAATGCTGTGGTTATTAGATCTTCTTCCTCTTCACCTTCAACTAATCAATCTGAACCATCCACATCTATGAGTGCCACTCGCCAATTTCAGCAGAGATACATACAGCGACAGTTTACTCCACTTGGAGAATCATACGCGTCTGTGCTGGAAAAACTCATCAAATAAGGGGCCATCAATCTCCCTCAGATCCAACCACCACCACAATTTGATCCCTCACGCGCTATCCCTACATGGTATAGGGAAGATGACTTCTGTAACTACCACCGTGTTAAAGGTCATGACACGGGCAACTGTAAAACCCTTAAAAACAAAATCCAAGACATGTTGGAAAAGGGTGACCTCATCCTTGACAATCCTAATGCCCCTCCTAATCAGGGTATCGATATTTTCAAACAACCGTTCCCTAATCATCCACCAACCCAAAACAACTTTCAGACCTTGACTGACAATACCCATGAACATAATATTCAAACAGTCAATACGGTCTCGCCCCTCATTTCTAACCAACCTCAAGAGGTGAGTTCATCCATTAGTCCATCACATGTGGATGAACCTCTTTCTCTGGTTAGTTCTCCCTCAACTTCTCTCATTTTGGAGGATGCCTCGACCTTACCTATACAGCTAGTTTCACCATCTTCCTTCTTGCTGCCCAGGGAAGACCCAACTTTTCCTACTCCTCGACCACAAGTGGAGGGCACTATCATCCCTGCCCTTTACCCACTTGAGGAGCTTCATTCTCCAGTTTCTTCTCCACCCAGGGAAGAACCTATCTCTCCTTCGTCTCCAACCAAACATGAACCTGTCAAGACTTCACCATGCTTTGGGGCTGAAACTACCATACCTTCAGTCCCACAACCGTCGGCATCTTCTCAAGAGCCCAAACTTCATCCCGCATCTTCTCAACCATTTTCCCGACTAGTGGAGAGACTCGAACTTCTCCCTTCTAGGAAAGTGAAACATCAAGGATTATGGGACCGTCTCACAACTCTTCAACAAGCCCGGGCCCTCTCATCTCATGCTGCTAATCCTCCCATGGCAGAACCTCCTAAGACTATCAACAAAAATCAGATTTTTGCCTCTAGACCATCTACATCTCCATCAACCTCATCAAAACTAAAACCCTCATCTACTCCGCCTAAACCTATCAAATCGCTTGGCGTTTGCCCCGTCTCCAACCTCACTCATCCACAAGTGAAGGTGGACTTAAACCAAACTTCAACTAATAGTAGTCTTCAACCCAAATCACAAAAGACTGCCAAACCACAGAGGCGAATGCCTCTTCTTCTGTCCCCATTGCCCTCCATTTTGGGCCCGCATCCTTCAACCTTAACCAGAGTCCTTCCCACTTCAACCTCTAATCAAAATTAGTTGCCTCCTTTGGTTCCTTTACCAACCACTAGCCTACCCTCTCCCAAAAGGGTGGTACCTCTCATGAAGAGTGTACCGTCTCTGCCTATCATCGCACCATCAACCCAGAAGGTGGTACGAAAGCCTCCTCCAACTTCGCCCAAGCAAAAGTCACTGACATCGCATACATCAATGAGCACGGATCCTTTAGTGGGTTCATACTCTTTAATCTTGCAACAACTTTTGCAAACTTCTAGCATAACTCTTCCACCCATCAAGCCTTTCCAACCTCTCGGGTCTAAACCCTCTTGGTTCGACGACACGAAGATTTGTTTATATCATCATACACCAGGACACGACACCGAGGCTTGCTATGCCCTCAAGGCTGTCATTCACCGTTATCTAGAGAAAGACACTCTTCTCTTTGAGGACACTTTCAACCGCCCCCTGACTCCTTCTCATAACCCTTCTACCTCTTTAAACCCATCTACATCTCATCAACCGGTTACAACTCCCTCATCACTTTCACCTCCCATCTTTGAAATCAATGCCATTCACATCACTACTAGGTCACAAAAGGACAAGGCGAAAGAAAAATCCACCATTCCTTGGACCTACCCTTTTGTCAATCCACCTCAACCACCTAAGCCTAAGATTTCTATCCTTGACGCGCCTCAACCCTCCTCTTCTTCTTCTTCTTCCGGACCAATCCACGACTCCATGTTGAAACAGCTTCACCAAATGCCTGTGAAGATGTCCCTCTATGATCTCATCCAAACCTCGCCCCAACATCGTCAGGCCCTCATCCAAGCCCTACAGGCAGTGGAGGTCCAACCCGAGGACCCCCAACCACTTGTTGCCCTTGTCCACTCCTTAGCCCCTATCGCCTCCATTACATTCAGTGATTCTGAGATTCCTACATCCAACACGGAAGATCAAGACGTTGCCCTCTTCATCAATACCTATATCGATCGAACATGCATTAAATGCGTTATGATTGACGAAGGCGCTAGCATCAACATCATCTCCACCCATGCCTTTGATCAGTTGGCTCTTCCCAAGAATTACATCTCCAAAACTGACACAATCTTGCGCTCTTTCAATGACACTACTGCCACGACCATTGGCACAATCGTTCTTCATATTTGCATTGGTCCACGCATAGTCCCAGAGCTCTTCTACATCATCGAAGGAGAGTTTCAATACAACATCTTGCTGGGCCGACCCTGGATCCGTGCCATGTCCTGTGTCCCCTCCATCCTGCACCGTTGTGTGAAATTTGAACATGACGGACAAGTCCACACCATTCCTGCTGACCCTTCGCCCTTCAAAAACATGCAACACCACCTACCATCCAAATGATGTCCTCATCCCTATCAAGCCATTAACCCTGACACTGCCTCTATCTATAGAAGCTTCGACCAGTTCCCAACAGGCAGTCGCCCTTACGCCTCCCCTTCAAGCGACGACCACAGATCCCATGGAAGATGTCTTCCAAAGACTTTCATTGGGAGAGTATCGCTTGCTGGCTTTAGATATGTTCCAAACTCCACAAGAGTATGGACATCTTCATCACAGTCCCAGCTACGACCATCGGATAGGGATGATCATACCTTATGGTCCCCCTCACCTTCGCACTAACCTCGTCTATGGGGGGCTTAATCAAGCTCCTATTGACGGTAATCCTCTTTCTTCACCTCAACCTTTCACATCAGACTTTTCATTTCTTAGCAACCCCGCTTTTGCACACACTTACCTTTACAGGTGTGCATGGAAGGGTTTTGGTTTCAGACGCTATGAGCAGGGTTCCCATCAGCCTATCCAATCGCTCAATGATGACGATGCCAAGAAACGACATGGTCTGGGATATCATGACCCTACTCAAGACCCTTTAGACCTTTGTCCTGAACCAATCATTGACCAATCACCTCCACACTCGCCTGTTTCGCCCCCTTCACCTACGGAGTCAGTGGTTTCCATTCCTCCTAGTTTTTTTTTTCCATAAACACCATCCTCCTGGACCCCTTGACTTATCAGCTCAATGGGGTGTCCAATTCTCTCCCTCTCATTTTTCCCAGCATGATCGAAGATGAGTCGGCAACCATTCACACTGTTCATTGCATTGATGATGACGCCATTCTTTCTTACATGGGCGCTGACGATTCTTTCATCCAGCGCTCCCTCCCTTCTGAGACCTAGGTTATGTTAAATGAATCAACCATTGACATCAACCTTCCCTCTTCTGATGTTCCTTATGTCTTAAAGATTGGCCAATCTTTAGACGCTCAGGAGCAGCTTGACTATACCCATTTCCTCTCCAACCATAGCAAGGCCTTTGCCTGGACTTACAGTGATATGCCTGGCATCGACCCCACCATCATTACCCATAACATTGTCACCAAACCAGAGGCTAAGCTTGTTAGGCAAAAGCTTCGAAAGATGCATCCCCGCGTTGCCCTCCTTGTCAAAGAAGAGCTTCAACGCCTCCTTTCTGTTTTCTTCATCCAGCCTATCGACTATCCACAGTGGGTCTCTAACATCATCCCAGTCACCAAGGCAACTAGGGGGATTCGGATCTGCACAGACTATCGTGACCTCAACCTAGCCTATCCCAAAGATGACTTCCCTCTTCCTAACATCGACTAGCTTGTTGATCTCACGGCCGGACATAAGATGCTATCACTCATGGACGAGTTTTCAGGATACAATCAAATCCTGATTGCTCTGGAAGATTAGCACAAGACCACTTTCATTACCCCATGGGGAACTTTCTGCTATCGAGTCATGCCTTTCGGCTTGAAGAATGCTGGTGCCACTTATCAGCGCGCCATGACCTTCATTTTCCACGATCTCCTCCAAAAAATCATGGAGGACTATGTGGATGACCTGCTTGGCAAGTCCAAGTTTTGTCATGACCATCTAACCATTCTCAAAATCATCTTTTCTCGTCTTCTTCAATACAATGTTCATCTTAACCCCAAGAAATGTGTCTTTGGGGTCCTCTCTGGCAAGCTTCTCGGCTTCATTATTTCCTTCCGTGGCATCGAGATAGATCCCGCCAAGATCCGCGCTATCATTGAAATGCTACCTCCGACCAATCTCAAGTAGCTTCACAGTCTACAAGGGAAGCTCCAGTCCATTCGCCATTTCATCTCACAGCTCTCTGACCGCTGTCAACCTTTTCATCATCTCCTTAAGAAAGACATTTCTTTTACATGGGATAAGGACTGTCAAGAGGCTTTTGAAGCCCTCAAAACCTATCTGGTCTCTCCACCAGTCCTCATTCCACCTAAAGACGACCAACCTTTCTACCTTTATATCTCTGCCACCAACCATTCGTTAGGTGCCATGATCGCGCACCAAGACGAGCATCACCGTGAGCAAGCAGTCTATTATATCAGCTGAACACTGGTCGACTATGAAACTCGGTATACCCATATCGAAAAACTCTATTTGACGTTAGTCTTTGCTACTACTAAGCTTCGCCACTATATTCTTAGTCACAAAACCTTTGTCATCACCCACACCGACCCTCTCAAGTATATGCACTCCAAGCCATATCAGAATCAACGTATGGCTCGGTGGCTCATGCTGCTTGCTGAGTTCGATCTCGAATTCATCCAGCAGAAATCTATCAAGGGGCAAACCATCACTGATCAACTAGCAGATGCCCCTCTTCCTGACAATCAACCTTCATAGTGTGAATTCCCTGATGAGTCTATCACTGCACTTTCCTCCGATGACACCACCTATCAGATGACTATGTTCTTTGACGGTTCCAAATGTCAACTAGGTGGGGGTGCTGGGGTTATTCTCATCCCACTCGAAGGGGAGCCCATGCCTTTGTCTTTTAAAATCGACTTTGATTGTACCAATAATATGGCCGAATACGAGGCCTTAATTTTGGGACTCAAGACCGCCCTCTCTCTCAGCATCAAGTCCATCAACATCTTTGGTGACTCGCAGCTCGTTGTCAATCAGGTTAACGGTTCATACCTCTGTAAAAATGAAATTTTGCAAAGGTACAAAAATCATGCTGACATTCTCCTTGCATCTTTCGACCATTTCCTCCTGCAGACTGTTCCTCGATCCATGAATAAGTTTGCTGACACCATGGCTTCTCTCGCTTCACATATCCCATCTTCCTCATCTACATCCAGACTTTTTGTCACGGTGCGTCATGTGCCGTTGCCTTCATATATCTCTTCTCACATTCATCATGTCAACACTATAGACCCTAGTCCATAAGATGCTTGGTATAAGCAACTTGTAGACTTCTTATCTTTCTCTGTCATTCCTCCCAACCTCTCTAGTAATACACGATGAGCTTTTATCAAGCGTACCGCTTGCTATACCATGCTAGGGGGTCTTCTCTATAAGCGAGGCTTCGAAGGCCTCCTTCTTCGCTGTCTCACCTCCACTGAAGCATCCCAAGCTATTCAGCAAGTCCACGACAAAATTTGTGGCGGACATTTCAGTGAGAATTTGGTTGCCAAGCGCATCCTTCGTTTGGGCTATTATTGGCCTACCCTTCATCAAGACTATAGCGACTATGTTCAGCGTTGCATCAAGTGTCAACAGCACTCTAACTTGATTCATCTTCCTAGTCACGCCTTACAAATCACTCAAGATTTTTGGCCTTTTTCTCAGTGGGGTTTAGATCTCATCGGTAAGATTAACCCTCATTCATCTTTTCGTCATCAATCCATCATCACAGCCACTGAATATTTCACCAAGTGGGTGGAAGCTATTTCTCTCATCTCCACAAAAGCCAACAAGATCATCGACTTCATCACCACCCATATTATCTGTCGTTTCAGTGTCCCTCATAAAATCATCACCGATAACGGCAAGTCCTTTAAAAACAAAACTGTCCAAACATTATGCGACTCATTCGGCATCAAACTCAATTTTTCTTCGCCTTACTACCCACAAGCAAATGGGTAGGTTGAGGCTTCCAACAAAATTCTCACCAAAATTCTCATGAAAGTGGTCAGTGACACAGGCAGGGATTGGCACATTCACATTCCCTTCACTTTGTGGGCTTACCGCACTAGCATCCGAACCTCTACGGGTGCTACCCCCTTTTTCTCTCATGTACAAAATAGAGGCTGTCTTACCTCTCGAAGTATAGATCCCGTCTCTTCGCATTTCTCTACATGATATTCTTTCCAATGACGACTTTCGTCAAGATCGCTTAGCTCAACTTGAGTTACTTGACGAATGCCATCTTGCTGCCCTTAATCATCTCCATGTCTATCAACATCGCATCAAACGCACCTATGACAAAAATCTGCGAGAATGAGATTTCAACATCGGAGACCTCGTCCTCAAAGAGAATCAACACGTGACCAGTATGGAGCGAAGTAAATGAGGCAAGTTTGCTCCTAATTGGCTCGGACATTTTATTATCACGCACAAGTATGGATTAGGGACTTATCATCTATCTTCTCTTGATGGACGCCCAGAACCTGAGCCTCTTAATGTGTTGCATCTGTGACTGTTCTACTGTTAGTCAAGTATTCGTCCACTTGACACTTAACTTGAGCTCGTCCCTTGAGCAATCCCCGTCCTCTTAATCCTACTTCCTTTCAACCCTATTCCTCTTAACAATTCCTATAACCCTTTTATGCTGTATGAATGCTTTGTCCTCATAAAAGGGAGCCCTTGACCTTCTATAATCTTGTCCATGACTCACATTTCTGTCAAAACAAATTAAGATGTCACAATATCCATGGTCACTATATCAATATCAAAATCAAAAAGACAGACTGATCCCTTGAAGGACAGTTGTACTATCATTGCTATAATTAATAGACTGCTCCCTCGAAGGACAGCTATTTAAAAGCCTTTATATTAAACAAAAATCTAGACCACTCCCTTGAAGGATGGCTATGACTAAATCTGGCAATAAATAGCACTATTTTAGAAGCTTCCCGCATTGATCAGCTTCACAACTGACCACCAAGCAAATGACATCTCTATGCAGGCTTCCCGCATTGATCAGTCTGCGCTAAAAAAAAAAAAAAAAAAAATGAATGAGTCATGGACTTGACTTATAGTTGTCTCAGGGTCTCCTATAAAAAGGGGCATAGTTATTTCTGCTCTTAAAATGGGTTACCCTCTTTTCTCCTCCTATCACCTGCTCAAGGGACTTCGAGCTCACTTTAATGTCAAAGTGATTCGATTACCGCTCTAACATAACCATGGTCAACGACATCACGCATGAATGGGGCTCTTAGTTCTCATAACCCCTATCTATGCTATCTTTTTGGTCCTTGTCAATGAAAGAGCAATAAGCCTTTCACATATCTTTCACTTTGGTCACCTTTAACCAAACCTTTTTCAACTAAAACATTCTCAGACCAACAACTCGACAACATGACATTATCATCATCCTTGTCCTTTTCACATAGTTTCTATGGACACCAGTACACATGGAAACTATCGACCAGACTCAATTTATGTTAAGCATAAACCAATACTTCCTGAAGCATAAATAGAACTTCATTCATTTTTAGCATACATCCATCACGACTATGGAAACTTGCTAGGGATGAAAGCCTTTCGATCAATTCTATAGAATACACCATCTGTAGCATCATCTTATCCTCATCTTCCCCTCATCATTTCAATACTTGACCACATCCAATCATCGACCAATCTCTTCTATTTGTCCGAACTACATTGGTCTGAGGCCCTATGACCAGGGCTATATAGGCAACACTCAGA
This sequence comes from Torreya grandis, assembly GCA_037957365.1. Classification (NCBI taxonomy): domain Eukaryota; kingdom Viridiplantae; phylum Streptophyta; class Pinopsida; order Cupressales; family Taxaceae; genus Torreya; species Torreya grandis. The sequence continues at coordinate 1,310,416 of JARHVA010001518.1, forward strand.
TAACACATCCTCTGAGGTTAGCTTGACCACCCCCGTTTGTTCGTCTCCTTGATGGACAAACCTTCTCTTCTGTAACTTTGATCAAGACCAATCATTTTCTTTGACCATTCCTCCCTTTTAGGGAGAACTACATTGGCCTGAGGCCCTTCACACAAGGGCTATGTAGGCAGCACTCAGATCACATGATGTTTTCTGAGGTTAGCTCGGCCACATCCTTTCGTCCATCCATCCCCTTGACCAATGACCATCCTTCGACCTTCGATCACTTCCAAGACATTGTTGCCTTGGTTGTTTTTGCGTGTATGCTACCTCACGACTGGTTAGCAAAATTGTCCGCAGACCCTTTTTTTTTGACCCTTCGCAAGTATAGGATCGCGAGCCAGTTGATCCCTACTACTTGTGACTTTTTCGTGTTTCTGGGAGCACTTCCTAAGCCCGAGATACCTGGAACACGATGACCATTTGGAGCTTCAGCTTAGATTGAGTGACCCGATCAGTAGACGACTAAATGCTGGGGCCCGATTATTTCAATTTTAGCACTCCTCGACCCTTGACCTGTGACACTTTTGACCTGACCATCTCATGTAGTGATATGCACGCAATCACAACTTTTTCAGCATTCACCCTCACCCCTTTTTCATCCACTCTTTGTCAAATCAGCACCCGATTCTCGGTTCCCTTCCCTCGACTCCTACTTTGAGGGGGAATACCTCATCCATAATCGGGGCAACCTATCTTTTTCCTATTTTGTCTTGCAGTTCATTCGAACAACCAACGAGATGAAATCAACCTTATCTCACCTCTGGGGCAATCACTCCTATTTTTATCTTGCAGTTCATCTAAAACAACCAACAAGACAAAAAGGGGCAAATGTAGATACCAAAATCGTGTCAACTCCCCTGGTCATCCCCCATTTTATTCTTCTTCTCCTATTTAACTCTTGTCGATCACTTTTTCTACCAGCCTTAACCTTGGCAGCATGTAACAATGAGCAGAGAGCTAAAAGCTAGACTCTGTCTTCATTATGCATCTGCCGACGACGATCGTTACCTGGTCGATGTCACCGACGTCGGTCACTTATCGGCCGACATCGGCAATCCTACCGATGTCGGTCACCTTACCGTTATTCATTATCAGTTATCATTCGGTTCTCAATCAGTTTCCCAGACGGTTATCGAACCGTCTCTCGAACCGTCCCCTAGCCTTCATCAGCATCCACTGATCAATCCCAAACACGAAGAACAGAACCAATCAATCAAAATTCCAGAACTCTGACATCCACAGACTCTTGCAATCAACACTCTCGCGATCAACTGACTCCAGCATCCACCAACTCCAGCATTCGCTTCAATCCAGCACTGCACAGACGCTTCAACAACTTCGACTATGGATTTCATCACGTCTTCTGACAGGTAAGTATTTTCTTTGTTTATTTTCATTTCCTTCTAATTATTAGTTGTTCATTATTTCTGTCATCCTGAATCTTCAAACCACAGACCCAAGCCCTGAGTCCCTTCTTTACATCCCTGCCCATTACCCCAATCTATAACTCTATCTGGACTCGACCAAAACCCCCAGACTCTGTCCAAACCCGACCTTACTTTGCCCAGACCCTATCCTAACCTTGTCCCGATTCCATCAGACCCTATCCCGAACTTGTCAAGACCCTGTCCCGACTCTCCCAGACCTTCTGCAACTCGCCCAGACTCTGTTTAGAACCTGCCCCGACCGACGCCGGTCACTTCCCTGACCGATGACGGTACCTCAACCGACGTCGGCACCTTTCCAGACCGACACCGGCACCACAGAGACCGACACCGGTGACTGTGCAGAACAGTGCTGCTTATCAGGTATGCATTTTAATTTTTTGTCATTTATTTTTGTCATTTTCTCTTTCATTATCTACTTTCATCAAATATTCCGCTTTTTTATCAGTGGGTTGATATCCTTCTAGGAAGTCTTCGTACTTCTGGGATCGGGCGTTCACCTGACAGCCCACCATATCCTTTTACTAACATTTTTCCGTGTTTTAGTCTTTTCTTCTTCGCAGGTGTCATTCCTCCATAGCCAAAGAGGAGAATCTTCCAACGTCTGATTTCAGTGCGCATAACTTTATCAGGTACCTCTAGTCTTGACCATTTCTTTTAGTTTCTTATTTCTTCTTTGAATGTAGAAAGCAATTTAGCGATAGAAACATGTACATGAATCCACCTTAATTATAGATAGACATATCCACATAAATGATGAAATATCTAAAATAAAAAGACTTAGAGTTTTACAAACTCTAAAAAACTGTCTAAAGGATAAATGGTTCAAACTTGGTCTAACTTGGTTAAAGGAGTGGAGATATATCTCCAATATGGTCTGAAGGTGGAGCTATATATTCAAAATGGTTTGTACTAATACTTGGCATAAAATATCCTAACATCAAATGTCTAATGTCAAATGTCATACACACAAAAGTTCAAGCATCTAAATAAAAACTAGCATATCAAACGTCTAAGTCAAAGTGTTCTAAACAAGGTCAAAACTAGGAAAGGGAAAAGTTGAGTTACTAAGTCTTTTGTCCAAGTGTGGAGTAAAATATAGGCTTAAAATATAGGCATATGCTAAGACTTTTGACCAAATAACATCAAAAGCTAGACTTGAAATAAATACTGATGTGATTTGATTTAATCTAACAAATTTGGAAATAACTTTGACATAATTCTGACACATGAAATCAAACACAAACATGATCAGTTGGCATAAGGCATAAGATAAAATGATATTTGAATAAAGACTATATTTTCTCAAATAAAGGCACAAAAAATGATATGGATAGGTACTAAAATAAACCATCAATAATTTTTAAATTTAGGTAATTGATTAAACAAATTTATGCAACCCAAAAGAGAAATATCTATGTATTAGCCCCATGAATTAAGGCCTAAATAAAAACCAATCAATGTTTAAATCAAAACTTGACAAGGATAATTGAAAAATCAATGTTGAAGACTAGAATTTGACCAAACAAGATAGATAATATCAAATAAGATGATGACACATGACAAAGGTCTAAATGGTATACATGACATGGTTGAAAATAAATGGTTTTTGATACAAGGTAAACCAGTCTTGAAATAAATTGAGAAACCTAATGATGTGATCTATGTTATGTTTGCAAAAGACTCAAAGGAAAAATGGTTTGACATGATTTGGGCAACATAATGTTACCCTCCTTAATTCAAATGACACACACACAAATAAGTTTAGAAAAAATTTCAAGGCATAAGTGTGGTGTAAAATGGCTAGAATAATGCCTCTTTAGACAAAAGAGTGACATATATACAAATTGGTTTTGACATGGCTTTATGAAAAAATAAACAAGTTTTAGTCTCAAAATATACCAAGCAAAAATGATAAAATTACTTTAAGTGTAAACATCAAAATCCTAACAAGGGTATGGCAATTTGAGGTTAACTAAACTATAAAGTATTGAACATCTCTAGGGGAATCAATTACACAATGAATTTCACATCAAATGATGCAAAATAAAAGCATAAAAATTGGGTGATTATGGCATTGGATAGTTGTAAAAATTCCTAGTCTTTTTTACAACCAGTATATCATGTTCTCTTTTTGTAGTGTGATATCCAAATGTAGATACATCCCATGTGCAACTCCAAAGGAGTAAGTGAAGTCAATGCCAGGAGATGAAACCTTGGGTCAAAGCTTCCCTAAAGAACTTACAGGAGGTAATGATGTCACCCTCATAAGCCAAGATTAAATGAAATGAAAGACTAATGGAAATACTTTAGGGTCATTTTCAAGATGACCCAAACTTTGATGAGTTTTTAAGGAGTGCTTTAGACAACATTCTTTCTAAGCCTTAGACTGGGATTTTTACAATAGAAATGACACTTTTGATTTCAAGGGTTCTTTAAAGGGGAAAAATGGAAGAACATACATGCAACACCCCTCTTTTTACTAAACATAATTAGATCAAACAATTAGTGAAGATAGAAATGACAAGTGTATTCAATTTTAAAGCCAAAAGAAAGATTTGGTGATGTTCATTTGATCCCTTGGTCTTAATATTATGAACTTTGAAAACTAATGCTAAAAACTTACTTAATCACCTAAATGTTAAATTAAGCACCAAAATAATGTTCCTAGTTCATTTTAAACTCATGCCAAAGATGTCTTAATAGCATGTTTTAACAAGTTCTAAGTCTATTGGTTACCTATCTAACCGTAAGGCATCACCCCAAAAGAAAATATGTTAGATTAGAAATATTTTAAATATATTTTTAAAATTTTGTCAAAAATATATGAAACTTGAAGCTAAACTAATGTCAAATTTTGAAAATTTAGGAGAAAACACGTGGTTTAAAAAAAATCATACAAAATGGAATCTATATGACCCCAAAACAAGCAGTATAAAATGGCCTATTTAACTCTCGAGCTTATGTTTTTAAGAAAAACATAGTGACCGATGTCAGTTCTATAACCAACATTGGTTACACTTACTAACTGATGATGACATTAGTTATACCAATAGTGACTGATGATGGCTATGCCAACTGATAATGGTTTTACTAATTGACGTTAGTTATTGTGTAAACCTATGACAAATAAAAATGGCAAAACAAAGTTAGAAAATCAAATTGCAAGATTTTTAATGATCCAAATGAAGATTTTAAATTTGTACAATGATCTTCTTCATGTGTGGGATTCATTTGGTCCCATTAGATGTGCCATTATGTGAACTAGGAATTTGACTAAGAAGAGGAGATTAGTATTGTGTTAGTGACAAAATGTACAAAATAGATTGACAAATAACACACTAAGCTAACACCTTCATGCCTAGTTACTAGGGTGAGCTTACTAACAAAAACAAATGACAAACACAACTAAAAAGTAAGGAAAAACACAAAAATTTCTTCACCTTCCTTGGATGCTATAAATGCTTTTGTACTAGTGGATTGCTCATTTTTGTGCTCATAAAGTCCTTAGCAATGGAAGCTTGGCTACCTCCATCTCTCCTTGGCACCTTTGGATTATGGCTTGGCTTGGCTTAGAATCAATTTGGCATGGTAACACTAGTTGATTAAATCTTTTGGAACCAATCCTACATTACAAATTTGCACAAATTAAGCCTAGAAATTATGTTCATGACCTCTCTATTTATAGATTTTTGAGAATGTCTAGAATCAACCTAAACCATCCATCCTAAGATTGAGATGTGTGGTTGAGGATTAATTCAATTTTTGGAATTAAGTTTATAATTATCCTCATCATGAAATTGGAAGAAGGGGTAGTTAAGAGGCATGGAGGGCATCATGGAAGTCATTGATGGGGCATGGAGGGCATGAATCTTGATATTTGTGGCATTTATGGCTTAGGGATGTCTTTCCAAGAAATGAGGTCACCTATTGATGCATATATTCAATATTCATTTCCAAAAATAATTATTCAACAAGTTTCCATGGAATTATTGATTAGGCTCTAATTTGGTTTAATTAGCTCTTAAGCATGTTTAAGTACTTTGTGCACAAATTAGTCAAATTGATCAGAATGCCTTGTTATTGGTCCAAAATTTGACTAGATTGAAATTGAAAGGTAATGTCAAATGCATTGGATCCATATTCCCATTTAGGATTTTACCAATAGAAAATAACAAAGGCACGTGTCTCATGTAAGAGATTTGATAGGAAAGAGAAATCTAGAGCACCTAGGTGAAAAATTCGCATTTTGACTCAAAATGATCTGATCAAAGTTAGCTAGCTCATTAATTGCATTGCCCCATTTAATGATACTTTAGCCAAAATCAACACTGGAATATGTTAGTTTCACATCATTTAGCATGTTTTAGTTTTTTAGGCCAAATTGTGTATTTTGGGTGGAAATTGGCCAAAATCTTGATCGGAGGTTATTTGTGGCCATATATAGGTGTCTAAAATAGTTGACTCCATAGTGGGCTATGAGTTACTTTCACTAATAGACAAATTGTCTTGTTACAGTTAGATTATAATTACACTAGAAGACCAATACAAAACAACATCATGGGGAACATTTTTTTAGAGTAGCTACTGAGAGGGGGTGGTGAATTAGTAGACAATAATTTACATTCAATTCAAAAACCTATTCATCATTAATTAATATAATTTAGCAACATCAACATGAAATATTAAACATTAAATGCATGAATAAGAGCATACATCATGTGAACACATCATTTATGTGAGAAACCCTCTAGGGGAGAAAACACACTCTCAATCTTGTAAAATAATGGACTACAGTCCTATAAGAATATAACAAACATGAGACTTTAGACTAGCACCAACTAATCAAGGAACATCCACCCCTCAATTTAGTCTAGCTCCAACTAGACCTTTAGCTAGTTCTAACTAGTAAGGAGGCTAAAACCCCCTTAGTGATTAATCACCCACTCAACCACCTCTACTCTAATGTCTACCACTGCTCTAATGTCTTCTATAATTGATGATGACCTTATCTTTCTCTAACACTTGTAATACTAATTCTCTTCACAATGTAGATATACCTACCTCATTCACTCTACCATGTCACCCTTTAGACTGTTAGGTCTAATGACTTGTTATCTCATGAACATGATCAATCAAACATGATTGATCCTCTTCACTCTCTAATGGTCCTCAATGATCCATATATGATCCTTGATTGAGCTCTTTTATTCACTTTTGTCCACACACTCTCGCTCACTCCTACACAAATAGGCTAATTTGACCTTGTATATTTATCACTCCATCATCTAAACCATATTGGTTGGCCAATATACTTCACATACTTGTCTTAACCTTAGAAAATATCCTCATACATGTCATCAAGCCAACTCAAACACTCCATAAGTCATCCATACTTGAAATGGCACTTATCTAATTACTAGGCTACACTAGGCCCAATTAGCCCTTATAAGTCATTCTCCATATATGACCATCTCCATGAATAATAGATAGATCTCAAATCAGCTTGAATCACTTCAAATTAGCCTTACCAAAAAGGTTGCTTTAGATTGTTGTTTTCTTCTTTAGGCCTTTAACGACTAGGCAACTTTAAAATTCTAAAACTTTGACACAAAAAGATGAATCTCACTAAAACTTTCTATATCCATTTGGGACAAGTCATGATATTCATCATACACCCATTAGTTTCCCTCATCATATTCATAAATATCTTATAATATCAAAATTATTGTTAAGAATCACTTTCCTATAGGGCCCATACATATTCAAGAGACCAAAAATACATTCACAAAAACCTGAAAGAGTCCTCTACAACCTCCAATAGTAAAACTTTGTCAACCAATCCATTATGGGTCCTTTCTAGCAAGATATTTCCAATTACTCCATTATGAGGGTTTATAAAGGGTTTTAACTAGTTTACATTCTTAATGAATGTTCATAAATCTTTGTTCCTTAATCCACTACAAAATACATGGAAAGGCTTCTTAGGTCCATGTACCACCTCTCCCAAAAGGCTCAAGTCCCCATGCAAAGTCTACATGAACTAGTGAATGTTAAAACTTTCCTCTCAAGCTCAAAATACACCTTTCAAGCCTCGTTTGAAGCTTCTAAACCATCCTTCTAAATTTATAGTTCAATATTTAACTTAGACCTGATCAACATGCTTGGAAAAACTTTCCTGACCATCTCTCATGAAATAACAAGCTTCATCATCTTGCAAACACCCTTTGACCCTTCACAAGGCCTCACAAGCCCACCTAGGCTAACTAGGCCAATGGCCAAACTATCTTGTAGACCACTAGCCACCTCTTGAAAACCATACACCTAACCTCTTAGAATCCTATACATGTCCAACATGCATATGCTAAGAATACTAAGCCTTGACATGCTGGATATTCTTCATGACTATTCACAAGGACCTCATTAGTCCACCTTGCCTATTAAGCCTAAAACCACCAGGCCAACTTACCTATTGAAGGTACTTTGAAAATTATCAACTAAGATCATATCACCCTAGATATATTCAATATAATCATATCAAATACTATAAAAAATAGCCAATAATAAATAATGCATATACCTCTTACCTTATCAGACAACCTAGCAAAGTCAAGCACACAAAGCATAGGATGACTTACACTCCACAAAAAACCATATGAGAAGACTTCTCCTACTAGGATCATATTGATAACATGTCGAATGTTCTCTCTTCAAGATCCATGATATCCACCTAAGCCTTCATTGAACTAATTTCTCTAACTGATCCCACTAGAAACCAAGATTGAATTGAGCACTAAGATCATGCATGTTAGACCAAGGTCACTCTCATACCACTTTTTCATCACAAATGCCACTTGACATCAATGAAAACACATCACTACCACTAATCTCCCAATAAAATTTGTTATTGGGTTATGCCATTTAGTCAGAAGAATATAGGGGCCACCTATCAAAGAGCCATGATAGTCATATTTCATGATATGATGCATGACATTGTTGAAGACTACGTTGATGACATATTAGGCAAATCAAAAACTAGGGCTGATCATCCAACAACATTAAAGATGATATTTAAGTGACTATGTGAATACAAAATTAGGCTCAATCCTAAGAAGTGTGTTTTTGGCATCACATCAACTAAATTGCTTAGATTTATTATCTCAATGGGGCATAAAATTTGATCCAACTAAAGTACAAGCCATAATAGAGATGCCACCATTGACAAATTTGAAGCACCTCCACAGTTTATAACATAAATCTAATCTATTAGATGCTTCATTTCTCAATTGGCAGACAAGTGCCATCTATTTACACACCTATTGAATAAAGGTGTAACATTTCTTTGGGATGATGACTATCAAAGAAATTTTCAACAACTAAAAGATTATCTTACAAATCCACTAGTTTTATCACCTCCCATTCAGGGAAAGCCTTTCTTGTTATATTTGTCAGCTATCGACAATGCCTTAGGGTCACTTATAGCTTGACATGATGATAATGGAAAAGAGCATGCAATGTACTATCTAGCTATACACTAGTATTGTATGAACATAATTATATGCCCATTGAAAAAGCCTTTTTTAGCCATGCTCTTCATAGCTTAGAAACTATGACACTACATGTTGAACAATAAGACCATGGTCATTTCAAAAGTAGACCCACTCAAGTATATAATATCTAAAATAAATTTACAAGGCTACATAGCCAAATGGATCATGCTTCTAAGTGAGTTTGAGATAGAATATGTAAACCAAAAGCTATTAAGAGGTAAATTCTTGTAGATCAGCTTGCTAAAGCAACCCTTACAGACATAGACCCACTCATATTCCAATTTCTTGATGAATCCATTATGACCATCATTAACACACCTCTTGAGGAGTAGTACTAGAAGCTATATTTTGATGGTTCATTCAAAACACATGGATCAGGGGTATGCCTTTTATTTATAACACCATAAGGGGATCTAATCCCTAAGTCATTTAGAATCAACTTTCCTTATACTAACAACATGGTTGAATATGAAGCACTTGCAGCAGGGATTCAAGAAATAGTAAAAAGGAATATATGTCATCTAATGGTTTATGGTGATTCAAAGTTAATCATCGATCAAGTTACATAACACTTTTAGACTAAAGATGACAAGTTGGTTCCTTAGAAGGCCATGGTCAACACTCTCAAGCAATAGATCATTGACATCTAGTTTGAACATATACCAAGGGAAATTAATAGAATAATAGATTCTATAGATACCATTGGATCTTTGATTTAACATGCAAACACAACCAAAGAGTAATAATTTCTCATTGAGAATCTAATAGTGCCAACTTATGAACCTTTAATTGTCACAATAATATGTGATATTAATGGTCCCAACTCCACTTGGTATTCAAACCTATATGCCTATTTACATGACCATGTTTTACCACCAAACTTATCCAAAAAATAAACCAAATCCTTCATCCATAATGACCAAAATTATACCTTACTTGAACCAACCCTATATCACCATTGTTTCAATGGAACTTTGCTTTGTTATTTACCTTTAGTAGAATCTATACTTACATTGTGGGAAGTTCATGACGGGGTATGTGGATCCCACACTAAAAAGGTATTCCTATCCAAAAATCTCTTACATATTTCTTATTATTGGCCAATGATGGATGCAAATGTAACTACATATGTCAAAACATGTGATAAGTGTCAATGACATGCTACTCTGATTCATGACCTGACCAAGACTTTAAAACCAATGTTAACACCATGACCATTTGTTACATGGGGCCTTGATCTCATTGGGAAGATAAAACCCACATCATTAGATGGCCATAAACATATCCTTACCACCATTTAATACTTCACTAAGTGGGTTAAATATATATCCCTCACATGACTAGAAAACAAATTTCCAAATTCATCTTCAACCATCTCATCTGCCACTATGATATCCCTTCTAATATTATATTTGATAATGGAGGATCATTAAAAAACAAGGATGTCAAAAAGCTATGTGCTAAGCATAAAATCAAGAAACACTTTTCCATGGTATATTAACCTCAAGGTAACAACTAGGCCAAAACATCAAAGAAAATAATTGTCAACATTCTCAAAAATATTATCAATGATGTCAATCATGATTGGTACCTTTAGATATTTTATAGGATTTGGGCATACTATACCAATCACTTCATACCAATAGGAGCTACTCCATACTCACTTCTTTATGGTATTGAATCCATTCTTCCCATTGAGGTTGAGTTGCCTTCATTATGCATTTCTTTGAAGAATGTCTTAGATGATGAAGACTATCGAGTAGCTTGCCTAAAAGATCTAGGTTACTTGATTAGAAATGCATGTATGAAATCAAAAACCTTCAAGCATATTGGAATCAACTTTGTGGTCAATATAATAGATGTGTGAATCATCAAGGCTTCAAGCTTGGTGATCTTGTCCTCAAAGAGAACCAAAAGAATACCATGGATAAAAAAAATAAATGTAAATTCAAACCCAACTGGGTAGGTTCTATCATCATATTTGTAGACTATGGTGTAGGATCATACAAGCTCACCCCACCATATGGGGAAAAAATTGATGAACCAATGAACATTATAAACCTCAAGTGATATTACACTTGAGTAACTTGGTGTATTGTTTATGAGGACCATTTCAAGTTGTACCATATTATCAATATATTTCTTTGTACCATACCATTATGCCATCCTATCATCCTATCATTATCCTATCAATTTTCTATTCTACCATTCTATTCTATTGACTTAGCATGTTTTGATCTCATCCTATCCAATCTCGTTTAACCTTGGTTCATCTATTGGTTTCATGTTCAACATGAAGAATCAGATCAATTTCAGTAATTATTTCAATATTTCTAGATAGAGGTTGTATATTGGAGTAGTAATATAGATTTTTTGTTAGTTTCATCCTTTGATTCTTGTCTGTTCTAGTCTTGTTTGTTTATGTGAGCCCGATTATAACCACCTATGGATAAATTAATATTTCATTGGTCTTGATACTAATTATAATCACTTATGGGAAAATTAGTATCATTGATCTCATCCATTGTGTCCTAGATATAGCCATCTATGGTCAAACTAGGGACAACATTTGTTTATTGTGCCTTGACATACTTATCATTTTTATGTTGTAATGTGACACTATGCCAACTGTACCTATTTTGTTTTAATTGGCTAATACACTAGTCATATTACTTTATTTTAGGGTGGAGTTACTGTAAAATAAGTCCATTTTAGGACTATGTGGGTCATGTTTGATTCATGTTGAGGTTAGCCTAGTACCCTTTACCATCACACTCTCACCATTTTATGAGCATCCATTCAAGTTTTCCATTCCCTTACCATTTTTAAATCTTGGACTGATAGGTGTATCATCATTATTAATCAAGTTGAGACACCTATAAAATTACATAAACATTTGCAAAATCATTTATAAAAACCAAAAAAAATTTACCACTTATTTTCCTTAAGGATTCTAGGAACCCTCACTAAGTCAAAATAAATCACTTGTCACTTAGTTTCCCCATCCTTTTTGGCCTTTCATCCCACACTTTCACTATTTTGAGAGCTCATTAATATTTATTCTATCACATTCATCATGTTTTTGTTTTATCATCATTTTCTTCTAATTTCTTGAGAGAACTACACTTAGCTTAATGTTCTATTGGATATATCATCCATAGAACTATATAGGCAGAATCTACTTTCCTAGTTCATATGGAGACAACTCAGCCACCTTCTTCCTTTTTATTCTATTTCCTCATATCGTTTTTTTATTTTTTTGTCTATTATTTTCTCAAGGAAATATTCATCATCTTGTTTGTGTCGTGTTATTTGTACTAACACTATGAATAATAGGTGTTTGTTTGGTTGTTTTTTATTTGTGTTCCTATTTGTTTTCTTTTAGTACTGTAGCATTGATTTAGTGTATATGAATTCATTGGGTGATTCCTTGTGAATTTATACTTGAATCAATCCATATTCATATGTCAACATTGTCATCATGGTATTTATCATTAGTGCATTATTTTCTATTGATTATTAGATCATAAGAGTCAGTTTTATGCATATTTTAGCCAAGTCCTCATGGTGTTCTATCATGATGCCTACCATCACATGCTATAGCTTTAATAACTCTACATAGTAATGGTAGCAATGACATCTCCTCAATATCGACATTAAAAACAATCCTAATCATATCCCAAATAGAGTAATTAAACAATGAAATTATTTCACCCTTTTTGAGTTTAGACAAGCATCTCTTTACTAGTAGGTTGTCCTAATCCATATTTATCCTCTATATCAAGTTATCATCATCATGTTTTAAATCATAAACTATCAATCATGTTTTCCATAATTGGGGTCCAATGATTTTAACAACCTTTGGGCAAACCATTGTACACCATCCCATATGCATTCTTAGTGATTATAGCTGCCTTTGAGAAAATCATTATGTTGTCATTAATTCTAATCATTTAGTTTCTTCTCCCCACTTGGGGCATGTTTTTATCCTATTTATCTATCTTAACTTGGGAAGCTCCATCTTCTCAATGATTATAACCACCTTTGGACAAATCATTGTGTTATCATACCATGTTGACACTATTAGACTACAATGCTTATAACCACCTTTGGGTAAATAATTTTACACCATCCCACTTGCATTCTAAATGATTTTGATTAATTTTTCAAAATCATTGTTTTATAATCCCATTATCTTCCTTTGCTTGGTCCCCTAATTTTGCTTCTTTATTTTGAGGGACCATTTGCTGACCCTTCTACCAACTATTCCCTTGAGGGGGTACCCTATAGTTCATCCATTGCCATTGAATTTGAAAGCACATGGAACATTTTTATTCTTTGAGAAGATGTTACTATGAGTATAACTTTCAATGTATTCCCAAATGGGGGCAAACTATAAACATCTAAAATTGGCCATTAATGACTTTATACCCAAATTTAGAACAATTCTTACCAACCTCTAAAAATATATCCTAAGAATATCTAAGAGTCTCAAATTTGGCTTCATAACTATGCAAATAAATCAATTTGGCCCATACATCAATTAAATTGAACAAATTCAAAAATCATTTAATTCAAAATCTTGAAAATGTTAAAAATGCTTAACAAGAATTAATTAATATCAAAGCCTAATTGAATTCATCCATGAGAAATTAAAGCAATTATCAAAAAGGAAAATTCAATAAATATCCTAAAGAGAATATTATAAACTAATCATGTCCTTTTTTGAGTTGTCCAAATGTAAAATATCTCAAAGCACACCTATTCATGCTAATCATGAGATTTTGGACACCTATTAACCCTATCAAGGTTAGCTAATCCAAACAAGGTTAGTATTTAACCCATTCCAAGTTGATTCAAAGCCTATAAAATCAAGCCTATAGCTCTTCATTTAGAGAGCTTGGAACATAGTAGGGTTATAATGAAGGATTAGATTCATGAATCAAATGTATAGTATTATAATGTCAAAATCAAGCCAATCCAAGTATGATTCTAAGAGGAGATGGAGATAGCCAAACCCCATTGATGAAGACCTTTTGAGTATAATCTGAGCAAGATAATGAAGAAATCTCTTGGATCAATCAAAGAAGGTAAGAAAAGTTGTCATTTCTTTGCATTTTAGTTGTGTTTTCAAATGGTTTGTTCACTAAGCTCCCCCCATGATCTAGGCCTAGATATGTCATCTTGTTTAGTGTGTTGATTTCATTATTTTTGGAACTAACACCATACTAACCTCCTCTCTTGAATAAAATGCTTGGATCATAATAAATGCAAAATCATAGACATCAATTATGAAAATGTAGACATCAGCTATAAAATCATCCCATAAATATGAAATCATCTTCATTATTATCAATGTTTTTTTGTTTTCTATTTTCTATAGGTAAAAATGTGAAATCATACTGAAGCTATAAACTTGTCATCTAAAACTATCAAATCATTATTATTGGCATTGAAATCAATATTTTCACCAACAAAATTATGTTTATTAACTATGAAATCTTCATTCTAAGCCGTGAAATAGGTAATCACATTTGCATCTTCAGTGAGATTAATTGTAAAATTATTCTAAAACTATGAATTCATTTTATCTATGTTTTCTTATGATTTATTTATTTTTTGTGTCCAACCATTAACAATTTCACTTTTCTTCTTTATTGTGTAATTGTGAATTTGTAATAGAGGCTAGTTTTTATGTTATTTTCTTACTCTATTACAAGTTGCCTTGACTATAAGACCAAACAAACACTCTAACTAATTATGTATAGGATGCTTGTCAAATAAATTTCAAAAAGGGCTAAAACAAAAACTAAATTCTTTTATTTTTTATACTAATGTTTCACTTAAATTTTTGTTTTTAGTTTCTAGTAATTAAATCACATTTGGTTTATTGTAGTTAATTATTTTCTATCAACATTCTATTTGTGTTGTGAAATTGTGTATGCTCTTTTTTTGGCATCACTTTGGTGAAAATAATCAAGAATCAAAAATAATATCATAACTTTTATTTTACCTAGGTGGTGTTTAAGTATTTTATTTCCTTGGTGTCACTTTGGTGATGATACCTAGAAATTAGAAATAGACACTAACTTTTTATTTCTTTTTTTAGGGGCTCTATTGACCTTGGATTTCACCACCATGTAATAGGCCAAACCTTGTATACCAGTGGGGTAAATAAATTGAGATCCAACTATTTCAATTGTCCAAGTGGTTTTGTGTTTTAAGCACACCATGACATGAGGGGATTTCATGTTCCAATACCTATGATTTCAATAGTTTCCTTTAAATACAATATCACTGATTGTCAACACATTGAAACCCCTAAAGCTATGTTGGGCACTTTAGGACAAGACACAATAGTGTGTATCCACTCTATCTATTTCTTTCATGGAATTGAGCCTCAACATACTGAAAGGTATATTAGAGGACTTCCCTTAGATAAACTTATTTAACCTTAGGTCTAAGAAAACCTTTTTGACTTTGGTGCATTGATTAGTGGTTAAAATTGAGAAGTTACCTTCCACACACCCTCAAAACTAAAATTAGTGGGCCATGGAAATATAAATATCCTCCATCGTTAGTGCCTTAAAATATTAGGCTGTAGATAAGATAAAAAATGAGTAAGTGACACTTGAAGGTCTAATTATAGTTCACACCATTTATCATAGTTTTCACCCTTTTTTATAATTACACGATTGTTTAAATTAGGAATTTATTTGTCATTTACTTATTTTTTCCATATTTTGCAATATCATTATTTGTAAATGAATTTATTTTGAAATTTAAAGGTACCAAAACATCCTAAAATCAAACTTTCTCCAAAAACTCAAAAGTAATTAGTTTAAAATCAAGTTTTTTCAATCACTTTGGTTAGTGTTTTTAGTTTAAATATTCCATTTATTTGAGTCATTTTTAATTTTACATAGTCATGTTGCCTCTCACTAGGAAAATATACATGATTAATAAACCAAATACAAGGGATGAGCCATTTGGAAATGATCCCTTTTGATTCACTGACCAAGAGCATCATGTAGAAATACATGAAATCACTAAAAAAGAAGAAAAATAAGAAAAAAAATAGGATTACCAAGATGAGGGTAGACCCAAATCTATCCAAAATACACCCTAATTTTATCAATATATCACATCAAACAAGAATGAAGTCTTGCTTCAAGCCTTAGGATTTTGGAGCAAAATTCCTACCTAACTTTGATGTGAAGAACTTGAAATAATTAATTAAAAACAAAGAGATTTAATACTCCAATTAATCAATATACCTATCAAGGTTATTTATAATATATAAATTCCCTTGTAACATCATCACAACCCCTTCTCCAAGTCTTTCAAGGCAAATGGAAAGCTATCTTACATGAGGAATCATCCCAAACAAGCCATAGATTTTCCATGGAAATTCATGCAACCCATGGTAACCAAGAGATTATACACTTTGAATCTCATCAACAAACCAATACTTTCTGTAACCCTAATGTGAATGTGAATCTTAGTTTGCCTTCACATATTTATATAGTTAATATGATTTTTAACATGCCTTCAAACTCACTAATCATTAACCCAACCAATTAAAACTTGAATCTTCATTCAAATTTTTCAATCACATAATAAGTTAGTCCAAGCTTGAACATGGGAATCCAATATAATTCAATTTTAACCAATCTAGATTTTATTACATGAGATTTGAATGTACATCTAAGTTTTCAAGGTCATGTTCAAATTAATTTGAGTTTGAATCTTCATTCAAACTCACAAGTTAACCCCAATCAAAGTATCCAAGGATTACCCATAATCACCAATCAAAATCAAAATAAAATCTTGAATACTCATTATAAATTTAAATCCAACCATCTAATCTTATTTTGAGCATTACTCCATGCATGCTCAATAATATAAATTTAAATAATGGGTTACTAAATTAGTTTGCTTATCCTAATACACTTGGATAAATTCTACCCAATCCAAATCCCAATTCAACTCATTTTAACTCCAATCCAAGCCCTTCAATTAAAACCAACCCAAATCCTAACTACTATTCAAACCAAAAACAATACTGAACTAATGCAAATAATCCTAAATTTAATGCAAATATTAACCCTAATAATCTAAACACATATCCAAATTATAGCCTTAAAAAATCAATACAACCCAAACCAAAATCTATTTCAACCAAACCAAGATAATTCTAACTTAAACCTAAGATCTAATCCATTTAACTTAAACTATAACATGCACATGTAATAATTTATTCCAATTTATTTGACCAATATAACTCTGGTTACAATACTAACCCAAACCCCATAAACTTCAACAATTATCTTCCACTAACAAGTTCAATTTTTAACATAAACCCAAGTCAACCAAATCCAAACATTAAATTTTCAAATAATCCAAACTTTGGTTTTAACCCTAATCCAAATCAAACAAGCATTGGTTATAATACTAATCCAAATCCAATGAACCTTGGTTATAACACTAATTTCAATCCTTTTTTGAATCTTTAAAATTTTAACTTTAACAACCAACCTCCAAATAATTTTAAGCAACAACCTAATCAATTTCCACAAAACCAAACTAGCACAAACTAATTCATTGGTCAACCCTCCAAATTTTATAATCCAAGTCAAATGAACCAATTATCCCCATATCTTATACAAGAGTTCCAAAACATATAGGATAAGGTTCAAGGCTTAAGAGACATGCTTATTTTAAGCAAAAATAGTTCAAATTTGAGGAAATTTGTTCATATCCTTATGATCTAAGTACAATGACCACCTTTTCCAAAATACTTTGAACTCTCAAAATTTAATAAAAACAAACATAAAGGGGACCCCAAAGAATGTTTAACTAGAATATGTCACGTATATGTGAATGCTGCTTATATAAATGAATACATGTGTTTATTCCCATGAAGTCTTGGGGGCCAAGCCCTTGAATGGTTTTCACACCTTACAAAAGGATATATATTTACCTTTGAGGATTTATCTAAAAAATTTGTTTTCCACTTCTCTTATAACATTGAAAAACACTTGACCACTTTGGATTTACACAATACCAAATAATGTAATGATGAAACCTTTGCTTACTTCCTACAAAGATGGTGAGTAGTGGCAAGTCATTTCACATGGTCATTTCCCAAAATTGAACTTGTGGACATATTCATGAATAATTTAAATTCAAACTTGGGGCATCATTTCTTACTCTTTTACCCAAGGTCCTTTGATTAAATCATTAAAAATAGAGTTCAAGTAGAAAGAACATTAATTAATAGAGGTATGATTAAAATATTTAAACCAAATCATAATAATAATTCTTCTAAACCAATGGAAAAACCAAAATTATTTATAAAGAACAAGAATATTTTTGGAGATGGTATAACTGATATAAAAAAAATTCAAAACCCTCCAAATCAAACAAAAACTTGCACTCAACCTATCAATAACATAACTATTCCCGGTAGACAACCTAGACAAGGAAGACTTAAGCATAAATTCACTTAAATGGGTAACACTTATGAAAATGTTTTCCAAAATTTTGCTCATGTAAAAATGATCACTTAGACTAGAACTAAACCCTTTGATGAAAATGTTCCTAAACCTGGTTGGTATAAAAAAGATGAGTATTATGAATACCATAGGATCAAAGGACATTCTAATAATAAGTGTATGCACCTCAAACACTGTTTTCAAGACCTCATTGATATAAGAGACATAGTGATTGAAAATCAAACATCCTAAATATCTAAAAACAAAAACTAGGGTTATACCAAGATTGATTCCCTAATCATGATCAAGGAAAAGGAAAGTAGAAACAAGAACAACTAGAAGCTAGTAATGTTAATTAGGCAAGTTATCCTTTCAATTCTATAATAAATAGTGTTGATTTTATGAACAACCATGTCACTGTCATTAATTTGACATAACAAGAGTGAACCATTACTAAAAGGCATGCAAATATTACTATTTTAAGTGCATCATCCTCTAATGTTAAATGGGAGTAAAACATTATCGACCATCTTGAGAAGACAACAACAAATACTTCTATATTAGATCTTCTTAAGACATCTCCTGTATATAAAGATATCTTGTATAAAGTTCTCCAAGAGTCAAGCATCCCTTAAGACATCAATCCTAAAAAATTCCAAGCATTAATATGGTCTTTGTCCACTAATAATCAAGTAATGCTTGATCATTCTGATGTCTCTCCTTTAGGATCAGATCATAATCTCCCATTATACATAGAAGTTATCATCTATAGGAACAAGGTGAAGAGGGTTTTTATAGATAATGGATTGGTACTCAATATATATACATTATGGATTATAAAATTCTTAGGATATCCAATAATAGCATTGGAAACAAATATTATTACTATAAAGGTATATGAAAATAATGAGAGACAATCTATGGGTACAACCTATTTTCCTTTGATGGTGGGGTCCATTATTAAAGAAATTCTTGTTAATGTCTTTAATCTTGATCTACCATATAACATACTTCTTGGACATCCATGGATACATTCTTTAAATACCATCCCATATACCTTACACTAATGTTTGAAATTTTCCCATGCAGGTATGGAAGTTACTATACAAGTTGACCCTCAACCCTCTAGTATTACAATCTATTGGAAGGCAAATACCAAAATCAAATTATTTACTAGTTACCAAAGACAAATTTACTCCTATTGAGGATTATCCTTCACTTGAAACCATGCACATCTAGAAAATTTATTTCAAACACATCCTCTTAGTGGTTAGATCAATACACCAATTAGTTCCATTTCCATTAAAAGGGCTTCCACCAATGAATCATCTAACAAACCATCTAAACAAGCTCCCAATCAACCATATACAAAACAAGCTTTAAATCATCCTTATATTGAGAAATCTTAAAATTCACCACCCACTTACAATGCATCCTCATTTGCCTCATCCCATTTTAAGATCATAGATAAAGGAATGAATGAGTATATAATCAGAGATTTCAAATACACAAGTATAATCCATAAAAATCCACATAATTATGGTAGGCCCCACCATCAGAAGGAAAATAGATTAGTTGAGAAATTTGGTAAGATAAGATTTATAGAAGGTGGTTTCCTTTTAGATGAACATATCAAAGATTCCAATCCTTCTTGGATTTATTTTTATGTTGGATTATTTTTATGATCCAAATTATTTTTTAGTTTGTTAGCTTCTTAGTTTTTAGTTTTCGATATTTTAGTAGTTATGTCCCATAGTAACATATTTTTAACCTACCATTTATATTTTGATGTATCTCTTTTATGAAAAAAATGATTTTACAAAATATATATTTATTATTAAAACCTGTGAGCATATCTAATTTATATTTTCCCATTCTTAGTGCATATTAGTGGTATCAAAGCCATGACATGGAAAATTGAATAAATTTCCATAGTTACCTTGGATAAAAAGGAAGGAAAGAGAATCCTTTTAATGAATGGGATGAAAAAACAAATATTATTGTGTATTGGTGATGCTTTGAAGGAATAATAAAAATAGGAGGATCTACATAGATTTTTTTTAAAGTCCTGATGAAGCCCTCAACATTGTTACTCCAAAGGATGACATTTGAGTAGTAATATATAGGGTTTTAAAAGTGGAAAAATAACTATATATAAAATGAGAACAAATGAGTCTTTTTAGAAAATAATGAAAAAGGAGGAACAAGTTATCTTAGTTCTATATGGTGCATTCAAAGCTAATAAAATTCTATGATCATCTGTGGACTAGTCAACAAAATAATAATAATTCACACCTATACAATGTAGAGTGTGTAACTATCTAAGTATAACACAATATGTTTATGAATTAAAGTTTTTTTTAAATTTTTGGTCTTTACATTGATACGTGGCACCAAAGAGTTCACAACATTTTCTTTGATTAACATTACTTTTGGTGGAAATATAGAAACTGGAAGTTTTCTATGCTATAAAAATTTTATCAAAATATAAACCATTTTGTGAATGACATCAAAAATAAACCAAAGAAAAAGGAAAAACCAATGCACTAATGTTTTTACATGCAAGTAAAAATTCATTATTACAGTGAATGTAATTTTTTTATTTTTTCTCTTCTTCCACCAAAATCAAGGTCATATGAAATAGCTTGTTTTTTATACTCAACTTTGTTAAAATCAATTTGGTTAAAGGATATTTTGTAAAAGTCACTTGTAAAAAAAATCTAGGGTTCAAATCCCTTTAGTATTATTTTTGTCAAAATTAGAATATCTTGACATTATTTTATATAAAATTGGTTTTAAAGATAAAACAAGTAATGAAAGGACAAGTTGTAATGGAGATATAAGGGTGTAAAATGCACTATAAGAATTTATTTTTGCAATTACAGGTTTTTTAATATTTTGTAATTGGTTTGGTGGGTCAAGGCCAAACCCTAATAGTTTTCCTTGGATTAATAACATCATGGAAAAAATTGTGAGTTTAGTCTCTAAAAATGGATGTCTAACACTGAAAAACTACAAGGAATGGTTGATGAACATGGAAAATACACTCTTTTTTAATGATTTGTGGGAAATAACTAAAAAATAAATCACACCAACAATTAAAGCCATAAAATTGCTTGAGTTCCAAAAACATGGTAAACGTGCTCTTACTCTACTAAAATCATCTTGCATAACACATGTGATTATACATATTGAATATATTAAATCTAGAGCATGGAAAGTTTGGAAAGCATTAAAATATTTGTATGACAAGCAACCTGCATACACTCATATTGACCTTCTTATGCAACTATTGAACAATAAATTAGTAGATTATGAAGATGCCTTTGAATATCTTTCTCACATGAAAACATTAAAATAAAAATACTACAAAACTAGTGGTAAATTTGATGATGATATGTTGATTTTCATCACATTGAATGGTCTCAATTTTTCATACACCAATTTTGTTGAAATGCTACAACTTAGTGATAAGCTTAATGGTGCCACATTTGACTCTATTTATGAGTTATTAACTCAAAATGAGAGATAGTTTGTTAGGAAGAAAAGTACATCCAATGAAGAGGCTCACCATAGAAATAATAGGTCCCATCATAGAGATCATCACCATGTATAATGATAGTCTTAGAAACACTCTCAGAAACACTCTTCAAGTCATTCTTGAAGGCACTCTCCACACCATTCTAGATGATCTTCATAGGATTCACATCGACACTCTCTAGGGTCTTCCAAATGCAAGCGTCACCATAAGCACTCTTCTCATAGTTATTCTAGTAATTCATGTTTTTCTCAATCTCACAAACATAAGAAAGAACCTAGATGTTTCAAATGTGGTGGTATTGGACATCTTGTAGATGTATGTCCTTCTTGATGATCCCATTTTTCATGCAAAAAGAAAGCTAAATATAATTATGTGTATCATTCTCATGGTAGATCTTCTAGTTACTCCAATTATTCAAGACATTATAACACTTCATCTAATTAGGAGATGTCCCTCATGGCTAAGGTCTATGAACCTGATGGACCTAACAACATATTTTTAGTGATCAATGACCAAAAGTTGGAGGATCCACATAGGTTGGAGGACAATTTACCTTCTCTAGTTTTCTATTAACTCAGAGTATGGGTTCACTGCTAGGATATCAATTTTGGCTTGTGTTCTGGATTTAACTTTCATTTTTGGCTTTTTATATCTGATATTCATGACATGGAGTAGGTAGTGTTTGTTTGATTTTGTTTCTCTCAATGCATAAATTCTCATGTCTTATCTGATAAGGGGCATATATATTACATTTTTTGTTTTTTGATCAATAATTAGGGATATTATTTATTGATAGGGGTTTTAGCACCTTTAGTGTTGAATAAAGGTCATTAGTATTTGTTGGACATTAAGGAGATGTGTCATATAGTATGGGTTTGTCACTTGGATGGTTTCCTATGTGGGACCTTATGTGGATTGATATAGTTGAACAAACTTCGATTAAGTTCTAATAAAATATGATATGATGATCATAAGAGATGAGTAGGCTTGGATCATGTTCATCAGCCTTTTATACCAAAACTCATAGGGTAGACTTATGTATGGAGTGACATCAGTTTTGATCAGTACCAAGAGGTACATTACACCACTTATAGTTGCATTTAGGTTTCTTTTGATGACTTCTAATTCATTTCTCTAGTTCTTTCATCACCCCTTTGGATCAAGGGGGAGTTTGTTGGATTATTTTTATGATCCAAATTATTATTTAGTTTTTTAGCTTGTTAGCTTTTAGTTTTTGGTATTTTGGTGGTTATGTTCCATAGCAACAAATTTTTAACCTACCATTTACCATTTATATTTTTATGTACATCTTTTATGAAAAATAAATGATTTTATGGAATATATACTTCTTGTTAAAATATGTGAGCATATATAATTTATTTTCTCCCATTCATGGTGCATATCATTATGATGAACTATCTACTTGATTTTCCAATAAAAAATATCCAGTTGGTTAGTCCATCATATATAACATAATGAATTATAAGGGTAAAGGCCTCAACCTCTATGAACAAAGATCCATTGAAACTATAAAAATAAAATAAAATGAAGCTAAAAATGGCATATGATTTAATCTTCTTAATGCACATCTCACACTTTTTCAAAGTGACTCTTCTAGTGAGTCATAAGATGACTCTTCATACAGTGAAATGGGTTCCATACTTAATCTCTTCGAAGACATTTACCTCACCAACCTTTTTCATGATAATTTAGTTATTATAATAGATCTCACATATCCATCCTTCATAAAGTTGGGCCAACACACAACACCTCTGCTTTATTATTTTCAAAATGATAAGGCTATTTCAAAATTATTGAGAACCAAGGACCATATTCCAACATGTGATCACATGAAAGGGTTTTCAATATAATTAGATGATTCAACATATTTTGGGGAAAAAAAACTACATCAAAATATTATACTTGGAGAAATATTTTCATATTATTTCACCACCCCTAAATTATAAATATGAATCAACTCTCCTTGTTGAAAAAACTATTCCTATGAACATTGGCATAAAAGAGGATCCTAAAATTGTCAAACTTGTAATATATATTACTCAAGAAGAAAGGGACATAATTACACTTTTTATTCATGAATTCTCTAACATGTTTGCATGGTATTATGAATATATTCTAGAACATGATCTAGAATTAGTAGTGCATCACCTTGTGGTACACCTAGATGTAAAACCAATAAAATCAAAACTCTGTAAGATGCATCCTAATATTGTACTACTATTGAAAGAGGAACTAAAAAAATAGCTAGACATTTTTTTCATACACCCTCTTAACTATTTAGTTTGGATATCCAACATAGTATGAGTATCAAAGAAAATAAAAGGGATTAGAGTTTGCATAGATTTTTGTGACATCAATAAGGCATGTTCGAAAGATGATTTTCCATTACCCAATATATAGATGATCATAGATTAAAATATAGGGCATGAGATGTTATCTTTGATGGATGTTTTTTCAATCTACAATAAAATCAAAATATTTATTTAAGATCAACACAAAAATGCATTCAGAACACCATGGGAAACATATTGATACCAAGTAATGCCTTTTGGTTTGAAAAATGTTGGAGCTACATATCAACAGATAATGATTTTTCATATTACATGCCATGATTCATGACATTATGGAATACTATGTTGAAGATATTATTTCAAATTCCAAATATTGATAATAACACCCTTAAGTGCTTCACCATAACTTTTAATGCATGAGAAAGTATAAAATGAGATTGAACCTTAAGAAATGTGTCTTTTACATGACATTAGGAAATTTGTTAGGTTTCATTATTTCATAACACTACATAGAAGTTGATCCCTCTAAAGTTTCATCTATCATGGATATGACCCCACCAAATAATCTTAAACAACTTGGAATTCTTCAAGTAAAAATTCAAGTAATCAGGTATTTTATACCCGAGATTGTAGACATTTGTCACCCTTTCACATTTTTAGTGAATAAGGACACTCATTTCACTTGGAATGAGAATTTTGAAAAATAATTTGATAATATTAAATAATATCTTTCCAACCCACTAGTAATAATGTCACTTGTTACTATTAAAACTTTTTTTAATACATCTCGACTACTTAGTTTGCACTGGGGGCATTGTTAACACAACATGATGACAATGGGAAAGAAAGAGTAACATATTACTTAATAAGGACTTTGATATCTTATGAACACAACTAATCTTAAATATAAAAGGCATTTCTATTAGTTATTTTTTCCTCTCAAAAATTATGATACTACATGCTCAACTCAAACCAAGATCATTACCAAGATCAATCCTCTTAAATATCTTATATCCATAATAACTCTAACTGATAGGATGGCTAAGTGGGTTATGGTTATTAGTGAGTTTTATTTAGAGTATGTCAATCAAAATTAAATTAAAGGACATGTCGTAGTAGATTTATTGGTCAAAGAACCTCTTAACAATAAATCACCTCTTATTGCAAAGTTTTTGGATTAAGCAATAATGTCTATATACGAGTCTCTAGTTTGGCATCTATTCTTTGATGGTTCTTTTACCAATCATACATTGGAGGTAGGTATCTTGATAGTCATAATATATGGGGATTATATTCCCAAAGATTTTAGAATTAAGTTCTTTTTTACAAATAACATTTTAGAGTATGAAGGTATTATAGTAGGCCTCAAAATTGAAATCCAATGGGGAATACATATTATTTTTGGTGATTCTAAGATTATCATTAATCAAGTAACCAATTAATTACAAGCTCATGATGATAATTTGATCCCTTACAACCCAATGTTGGATATTTTAATGTTGTCTTTTGAATTCATCTAATTTGAACAAGTGCCAAAAATTGAAAATAGGGTAGTAGATGCCATGACTACCATTGGTTCGCTACTTGATTTAATCACAAAACACAACAAGTTATTGGTTTAATACTTAATGATATTGGATTATGCTACACTTGATTCATAAATGGTTTATGAGGTGGTTGGGACCACTTCTCCCTAGTGCTCAGACATCTATACCTATCTTCATAATAATACCATACCATCTAACCTATCCCATAATCAACACAAGTCCTTTATCTAACATACCTCTCATTACACCATCTTTGGTAACACATTATATTATATAGGCTATTATGAAATTATTTTATGCTATTTTAATTATGAGGAATCTAATTTTTCAATTAGGAAAGTCCATGAGGGAATATGTGGGGCACATTTGAGTGGCATGGTACTTACAAATAAGCTTTTATGAGGAGGTTATTATTGGCCTACTATGAAATGTAATTCATGTGCCTATGTTAAGAAATGCATACCTTTTTAGAAACATGGGGAACTTATCCATATCCCATCACAAGATCTAAAACCTTTCATTACACCTTATCCATTATCCACATTGAAGTTAGACCTCATTGGAAAAATAAATCCTAGTTCTTTCAATGGTCATAAGCATATCATAATGGCAATAGTGTACTTTACCAAGTGGGTCAAGATAATTCCCCTTATGTAACTAGAAATAATTTTTTTAAATTTATCTTAAACCACATTATTTGACACTTTGGTATCCCTTCCACTATCATTTTTGATAATGAAAAATCATTCAATAACAAAGACGTTAAGGCTCTTTTTCAAACTTACCACATCAAGCATAAGTGGTTCACTCCTTACTACCCACAAGGCAAATACCAAGTTGAGGAAAATAATAATAAAAATTTGGGCATACTTAAATTATTTGTCAATGAAGGTGGTCATGAATAACATACACAACTATATCCCACCCTCTAGGCATACCACATTGGAAACTGCATACCCATAAGGGGAAACCCCTTATTCCATTGTATATAGCAGTGAGTTTATTATACCAATAGAAGTCAAGGTTCCATCTTTTCATATATCCATACAATAAGTCATTGATGAATAATCCTATTTTACTTCATGTGTTATTGAACTTGAACTTATAGATAAGAAAATACTTAATGATTTAAACTACTTACAAGTATACCAAAATATCATTCACCATAGTTATAATAAGCAGATAAAAGTTAGGGAGTTTTAAATTTAAGATATTGTTCTTAAGGAAAACCAACACAATACAAATGACAAAAGTAAAAAGAAAGGGAAGTTTGAGCCTAATTGGTTGGACCCATATGTCATCATTGATAAGTATGGATCATGAGCTTATAGATAAGCTATAGAAGATAGAGAATAACTTGATAAAACTATAAACATCATGCACCTTAAGAGATTCGATGACTATTTTTTTAATATGATGTTATTGATATCCCAGTGTCAAAAAGTAAAAAAACAAAATAAAAATAAAAAATCCACAAGAAAGAAACAAAATAAAAGAAGACAAAAAAACACATAGATCATCCAAAAGTGAAAACTAGTTTACTAGTGCCTTAGGAAAGTACCATGGTGAAAACTAGATTTATGGTGCCATGTGTAAACCATTGTCTATATTCACCCTATTTACTTGGGGGTATCATGTTTCAGTAGTCCATTGTATATTTCCATATTGTCCTTTACTTGTCCTATAACATGATAGCTTAAGGTTTGATACTTATACTTGTGATCCTATGTCCTTTCTCATGATAGAGGAACATCTTCTATATTCCAATCTTTATCAGCAATGATAAACCCAAAAACAAAAACAAAAAAAAATCAACAAAAATCAAAATACATAACAAAAACATCAAAAACTACATGAAAACACTTACCAAGAACATCTACCATCCTAACTATCTTCCAACATCATTTACTCACATTTCTTGGGTGGGTCAATCATACATATTTTTATCTGACACTTAATTATTCATCAATCACCCACTTTCTCATCACTTCTTGTATTAGGAAAATTACATCTAGCCTGATATCCCCACATGGAATTTGTCTAGGGTGGATTATGTAGGCAATTTTTAGAGACATGGGGTCTCTAGGGTTATCTTAGCCACCACCTTCCCCATCATCCATTTCCCTAAAAGTGAACTTGTATTTGCATGCATTAATTTTTATGCTTCCTCATCGGTTGTTTAGTACTTAGCCTCAATCTTAGATACCAAATGTATCAAACCCTTGCTTAGGATGTTAAGTCTTTCATTATATCTTTTTAGGTATTGGTTACTTATTTATAGTTTTCATTTGATTCATTATTTATTTTGTTGTATTATTTATGTTTTCTATCTTTAGCCATTTAGTTGGTTATTTAAATTTATCACTATCTTTAACCATTAATTTGGTTATTTATTATTTTTTTATCCCTAACCATCAAGTTGATTATTTATCTTTTTTATCCCTAACCATTAATTTGGTTATTTATCTTCTTTTTTACCTAATCCATTAATTTGGTTACTTGTCTTTTTTGATTTTCAATCATTCACTTGGTTATTTTGCATTATTTTGATTTAGCCATCATTGGTTATTCAAATTTGTTTATATTTTTTATTTATTAGTTATTTTAATAGTCTTACATCATTATGTACTTTGTTTTTCTTTAAAATATTTAATCTTTGTTTATTTGTTTATATATTGTTTGTGTTTATTCTACCAATGTTGTTTTCATTGTCATTTTGTGTGTTTACATAATCTGGAATAATCATGTTTTTATATTTTACTTTAATTTTTTTTATTTCTATGTGTCTATAAAGATTATTTTGTGAATTGCATCATAGTATGGTTATGATTTATCTATATCATGATGTAATTTCCTTTTACACAATTTATTCTTTTTTAGTTCATATGCCTAAAACATAAACCTTCATCATGATTATTTAATATCATTGGTGGTAATGTGTTTTAATCTATATTAAACATCAAGTTGCTCAATAATCATTGTTTTTGGAATTTCAATGCAAAGAACCATTAAAAAAACAAAGTAGTTATCTAACATCATTATACATGCATCCATAACTCAAATCATATATGTCATAATCCATAATAAAATTCTAATAAGAATTAATATATGCTAGTGTGAATCAAAATGCAAGAAGCATAACCATTAATTTACATATCCATCTATCCATAAACCATGAATATACAATAAAAATCATACACAGTCCATATAGAATCCATGTACATTCCATAGTGTCCATCTAAATAGTACAAGTCTCATAAAAATCATATGCATATATATATATATGTATATGTATATATATATATATGTATGTATATATGTATATGTATATATACATATATATGTATGTATATGTATATACACACACACACACATATATATATATACACATATATACATACATACATATATATATGTATATATATGTATGCATATATATATATATACATATATACATATATATATATATATACATATATATATACACATATATATATATATATATATGTATATATGTGTGTGTGTGTGTGTGTATACACACACACACACATATATATACATATATATATATATATATATACATATATATATATATATATATATACACATACATACATATATATACATGTATATATATACACACACATACATACATACATACATATAAATATAGATACATACACACGCACCCACGCACACACACACACACACATATCAAAAACCAAATGTGTCTGTATAAAATATACATCTCAAAAATCTGTATACATCGATGCAACCAAACCTCAAAATTGTGTCATGTCTTGCCCTACCCTTCCGATGGAGTGTCTGGTCTCAAACTCAGCTCATCACACTATGGTGTGCCTCATGGAGGACCCATCATGTGATATGAATCCCACCCTAAAGATCTCTTTGAATATATAGCCTACATTGATCTCTCTAACATCAACCATCTAATTAAGTACTACCTAAAGGATGGTTACCTCTACACATGTGGAATGACATCCTCATATAAACTCTTGTACTATGTGGCCTACTCCATGGATCTCATAACCATATCTAGTGTATCTATCTGTACCATCTTTCTAATAAAACTCTACTCTCTATTAGCTCTATCTGAGTTGTATCTCTCTCTTATCTATACCTCTGCATTAGTGATATATAATATGGAGTCAGTGTTTCCACATTATATGTCACAACTCCCCATGTAGTAGCAGTACCATCTCTCTCTAACCTCTCTAACATAGCTTAAACTTGTCAACCTCAACCTATAAACATATGATATCATATTCTTGACCTCCTCTACTATCCACATCCCCATGTAATATAATTACCTCCCTAAGAAACCCTATAATCTCCCCATCATGAGCTTGAATCTCCTTGCAAAGTCTATCAATCAATGTCTACTCCGTTTGAGATCTAGCCATGTGAGAAGGACCAATTGTATCCCCTCTATATACTTGTGTGACATGTACTGATCTCATCACTATATCCTCTCCATCCCCATCACCCTCATTATCAATAAAATCAATGGAATACCCTCTCCACCTCCCTGATCTATATCCATTCACATCTTTGTATCTCTATCCACATCCACACCTACCTCTTATAGAATCTTCACATCCTCAACCTAAGTAATCTCTACATCATGTAAATAACTCCTCTCTAAAACCTATCCTCTACCTCATCCTCATGTACATCCCCTATCTCATATCACCACCCTCCTAATATAGGATCTTAAACCTATACCTCATGGTTTCCTACTCAAACTAGCAACCAGTCTCTGTCTCTATGTGCATAGTGGTGCATATGGTATTATCAATCTCATTGATCACTATCAGACCTACCAATTTACATAGCCATATAATACTATTGCATAAATAACATCCCTCCTATCACTCCATATCACTATCTCAAACTATGACCAACTATGGTATGCTATCATCGAATCAATAGTAATCCCCCACTATGATTTCTCCTTAATCACTCTGTAAAAATATGTAGACCTACTAGAATATGCTATCTAATCCCAAACTACCTCATCACCCTATAAAGGTGATATCTCTCCATAATGTAATCATATATCCCATTCACATTACAATAGATCATCATATAATCCATTTAAAAATCAACCTAAGGCCATTAAAATACAATCTCTCTATATGGTCTCTTTGTGGTCTGATCCTCACCTAACTCATCTATAGCTCTCCTATAGAAATTTAGGTCACCTAAATATGGTTTGTGAGTACCAATAATCATGTGCCATCCTTATTATAATGTCTCATCCAAATAATGAGTACTCATATGACCAACATATGTATACACTTTAATGTGATACCAACACCAAACTTGTAATAGTATGGAAGGATGAATATCCTACCCATCAGTATAATCCACATGGTGAAATCCCTATATAAGTGTAAAAGAATGTATGGTCCCCATATGAACCTCTCACCCATTTTTATCATGTCTCTAATAATGTCTAATAAAGCAATCAAACATAGTCTCCCATTCTTGTCAAGTAGTATAATGCCACTGATAATAACCATAAGTACCATGGTCAAAGAGTCTATCTCCAATCATGTGCAATAATCAATGTCTACTCCTCCTCTAAAATCAAAATAAATCCTATCTCCAAAAGTCTTATACAGTGGTCTCCTTAGGATCCTAACCCAGTATATTTATCTCCCTCATATCAAAATACCCAAAATTTTACATACATCCTCTAATATCACCATCATCTCCCCTTTAGGTAGGTGAAAAATACTAGTCTCTCTATCTCTTGACTATCACTATCAATAGATCCCTATTTACTCAAATATTTGGCATCTAAGAAATGTAAGATAACCCCATTGCCTGTAGTACCCCAAAATAGTAATCTCTAAATCCAATAATCTTCTCTAGCATACCAGACCTCCATTCCCATGTAGTAAGAAGTAGTAGTGCCTTGTGCAAACAAAAATACTAGTATAAAGTTAATTCTATCTATCAACATAAAAATCCATTTAACATTAACAAATTCAAAAAACACAACCAAAAATTAAAAACACCATTTTTATTCATATTATTTTCTAGAATTCATCATTCTGCTTATTTATCCTTTACTAATTTCCTCCTTTCTTCTTAACAATCACATTTTCACTTCTTAAATTCACATTTTCATTACCCATTTTTGTGATTTCACTATCCAAATCTTCAATTTCACATTTACCTATTTCATTTTCCTCTAAAAATGATTTCTTCACCCATGTTGATAAATTTGTTATTCAGTTCTATGATTTCAAAACTGTGAAAAAATCAATTTGCAATTCCTAACCTACTTTCTACCCTCAATAATTTCATGCCTCTATTCAATGAATTTTATATCAATTTCAAAAAATTCAAAAATTTCTATAGTGAATTCACAAATTTTGTTACCAAATTCACAAACAACCCATTTATGAATTCATTCTCATCTAGTTTAAGCCCTAATAAATGCACTTAAATAAAAAAATTAAAACATAAAAATTCAGTTATTGGAGGCTCAATCCTCTCTAGTCTCTAATGAATCCTCACATACTCTACATGGTTCTCATGGTGTGGAATATAGTCCATTTTTTTACAAAGTCTCAGAGCAAATATGTTCAATGAGCTTCTACTAGCACATACTCTCTAAATCCAAAGTGCACAAATGAATTTCCTACCCCAATTATTCTATTTATATTGACACCCCATTTCAAATATCCCCCCCATCCCTTCCTTATATCCATTTATCATCCATTATAAATCAAATTTTAGGACAAACTTAATTAAATTATTCTAAATTTATTTCAATGACTTGCAACTATCAACCCCATAGAATTTTCATTATAATTTGAAAACCTATTTTTTTCCATTTTTGGATTCATAACTTACTATTGTTGGGATATATCATTCCCACATCCACTCCATTGATCTCTACATCACAAGAAACAACTAATCATGAAATATTTGAAGGGTTAAAATATTATTTTTTGGATCAATACTCTAGTTTTCATTAACTAGGGGTAACCTATTTACACACACTTAAATCTTGCAAGTTTGACGTCGATTCTCATGATTTGATTTCTTGATAGTCCAAATTGCTTTATCATTCTCCTCTTTTCATTAATTTTGAGTGTTTTTCCATTTTCTCACACAAACCCTTGAGGGGGCATCATCACATTCATTCTCATTCATTTGGGGTAACTTTTTTCTCTTAATCATCAACACTCTACTTCTACTATTCTTTGAAACAATATTGCTTTACAATATTATTTAAAAGAGGGTAAAATGTAAACACCTATATTAATTAGTGTCAAAATACACCTTAAAACCTATTAATTATTATTCTAAACTTTAATATTATAATTCATGACATTTACCTCCTCTTAAACAATCGAGTAAATCAAATTTAATAAATTGTGCACACTTTTAATCTAAATTTAATTATTAAATATAGATTTTACACCTCACCCAACATATTCCACCTTTATCTCCCTTAAATTTTGAATCACATAACCAATCCCACAACTTTATAAACTCCCTTTTAGTCATCTATTGAATTTTTAAGTATTTTGGCTCATTCTTGGTGACTCAGTTAACCATCTCCATGTTTTTCTCAGCCAGTTATCATCCTCATGGATGAGGACTCATTAGCCACCGTAGATTATTTGAATTATTTAAAATTCAAAATAATCCTCCATTTTTGGATATTTTGTCAAAAAATATATAAATAATCATGAAATCCATCCCTTTCATCATCATGAATTATGCTAATGAAGTGCTATCAAAATTATAAGTGAATCCAAAGTGAATCAAAGCTATCAAAGAGCATTTTGCACCAAAATACTACCCATTTTAACTTGCATTAAAAGAGTGAACAACCAAAATTAAAAGAGATATAAATAAATACACATCATAATGAAAGAATATTTGGAAACTAAGGTATAATTTTGTGTTGTTTCTTTTATTTGTAACTCTAGATTAGTTTGAGATAGTTTAGATTAAGATTTCTTAGTTTAATTTGCACTTCTAGATTTTCTTCAATACACATGCTAATGAAAGAGATATAATATTAGAGATACCATAATTTGATGATGTGTGATGCATATATGAGTATAAATTTTTTTGGGGACAATATAGGTTCCCATGTTTTTTTCTAGTTATACTAATAATTCTATTAGTAATTATGCCTAAGGCTTTTGTGATAGTAGCTGATAGGTATATGTGTTGCATGAGATGAAACTTTTTTTATGCCTAGTTAATTATAAATTAATATTTATACTATATATTCAAATAATTTAAGAGGTGATGAGTATTTATCCTTTATCAAATAGATGACATTATGTGTGTTGACATGACATGTTCTCGATAGTACCATTCTTGATGGGATTGTGGAAAGAGAAGACATGATGAGGGCACATGCCCATTTATTTAATAAAGATACTATTATGATAGTGGATTATGTGTGGGTGAAATATATATTTTAGTAATTCATAATAGAGTGAGATGTATTAGTGATCGATCAAGATCAACTCTATGCCAAACTACCCTGTTAATAGATGCCTCAACCTATCGGGCATTGGATTTGGGTGAAACTATTTTTATGGAGTATGCTAATCTTTAGGGTGAACATGGTACCATATAATAATGTTTATAAGCCTATGAGGTTCATGATATGAGGGGGTCAAGATCAATGTTATGAGATTTTAATAGTGCATCAACCTCTTTATCACCTTGGATAAATAATAGAGATGCAAATATTATTATTAATTATGCACTAGCTATTCAGGGCCAAAGGCCAATTATTGATTAATTTTTTACTTGATTAATGATATGTGTGAAAAATTTGAGATTATATATATGAAATTATTATATATGCATATGTATTTACTTTAAAATGTATATCTTTTAAGAGAATTGACAAGGAGATGCAAAAATAAATGCTGAATAATAGTTTATTATCTCATTACTTGCACATGTAAGGGTTAGTTTTCTATGTATTTCCTTATGATCTACTTGTAAATAATTTGATCTATGGATCCATATATATATAAATAACTTGATTGGTTATATTAATTTTTTTACATTTTTTACCTTAGGTAATTATTATGTGAATGTTTTTTTTTATTGTTAGTATTATGGATTGGTGCAGTATCAAAGATGTTATGATCTTGAGTATTTTGGTTATAGGATTTCTTAGAAACCTTTGTATTTTGATAAATGTTAATATTTGGATATTTTAAAGACAGATGAATATTTGTTTAACTTATCATCATATTTTTTGAATGATATTATTTATTTATTTACAAGTTATTTTAGCTTTTCTTGTAATTCATAAAAATCATTATCACAATGTCCATTAATACCATGATAAAAAAAAATTGTTGGCCCATTAGTTTTTACAAATGAAGAGGAGGAGGATAATAATTAAGGTATAATTTGATGAAATTTTTATCCAAAAATGTATTAAAAATATTATGTGGATGATTATTAAAGGTAAATTTTAGAGGTTTCACCTTATTTGATGCAAAGGAATGATTATCATTAATATGGTTAGAAACAAATTCATTTTCTTTATGTAAGACTTTGATATTGCTGTGGGTGAGTATAACCCTAGGTGTGAAATGGTTAACATTAGTGCATGCATTTTTATTGGGGGTGTTTTAGTAAATACATGTTTAGAAACATTTTTGTAATCTAATCCTTGTACTTGTTTAGGAATGTTGTCACCAGCATGATTTGAGTGAACTTAGGTATGCATATTTTCTTTATGTAATTGAATGTGTTCATTCATATCATTTAACACTTGGACAAAACCCAATTCCTCTTCTAATGCCAAGGCCTTGTAATAAATTTCTATAAATGATTCACAAGTAAAGTAGATTAACTTATATTTTAATGGATAAATTATATCTCTAGAAAAAATATATTATACTTATAAATCAGCTGGTTAATAAATTAATTGATTCATAATATCCTTAAATCTTAGTATATAATAGTAAACTTGCTCGAACTTTCCTTAGTGCAAATAGGGTAACTTTTCATAGGTAACCCTATGTCCTTTATTTTGAATATACTATATTAATAATGCTTATTCTAGTTATAGATAGGTAGTTAAGGACCCACTAATAATGGAATGAAACTAATAAAGAGCACATTACTTTGGGATTTTAGGAAATAGTTACAATAATAGTCGACTACCATTATAAGCCATCATAGTTTCTTGAAAATCTCTAAGGTGAAAATAAGGCTCCTCTCTTCCATAAAACATGGGAAATTATAAATTAGATTGTAAGGGTGTATAGAAATGTTAAACAAAATAAGATTATCATGTACTAAATTAGATTCAACTTAAGTGTGATAAAAGCTACTTTCTGTGAGACCCCTATATTTATAGTGTTTATTTTAGACATTTTGTGTTGTACATGCATCATGTTGAGACATGCCTTATGTGTTGTTGATACACGAGATGTTATTGGTCCCTTATTATAAGACAAATATTCTATAAGGTATGTGATTAGATTATTTTTATTATACAAGAATAATTATATGCTTAGATTAGATGATTTATATATTTTTTATGATGCCAATTTACTTATGCTATTTTGGTTGTCCATTATGATGCATATTAATTATGTACTACTAAAGCAATTATTTTTAATCATATATTTGATTATCCATATGTTTAGATGCTATGTATTTATTAACATTGAGATGTGATTCCTTGGATATGTCATGTGCATTTTATGTTAATTGAGATCACTTATATTATTACATTTTACAACTCTAACTATCTAGGTCAGGGAATTTTATGTGAGAAATATTGTATAGTTGATAGGGGAGGTTGACAAGGGAACTAGAACTATGTAAAGAATGAGAATATCATTGGTAGAGTGGTGGCATGTTTACTTGACCTTCCTATGATGCAAACCACTCCTTGTATCTTTTGTGGACCTACTTAAAAGTGCAGACTTCCATAACACTCAACATTATTCAACCCCTTGGATACTATTCACACCCTTTATTATAAATCTTAGGATTATTATTAACCTTGTATTTCATTATTTAAGTGTTTTTTTAAGCCACTTAAGTGGTCCCCTTTTACCCAAAACTTGAATGAAATGGAAGAGTCAACATTGGAGAATGACATAAAGTGATTTTTAGATATTTTATATTAAATTTGAAGTCCTTAAACTAGTAGGGATGTTGGAGAGTCTATATAAGATCCAAATAAGACTTTTGAGGTAGTCCATGTACCCATTTATGGTATGGGATAGTGGGTTAATTAACTAGGTATGGACTTACTTGCTTACCCACATGGGATTGTAAGTGAAGTTATGACTAGGGGAGACTTGTTAACCTTGAGCAAGGATGGGAAGGGACACATGTCACTTTCCCATTTGATTTTATAAGAGAGAATTTATCATATTTTAGGAAGGAAATCCTTCCTTGAGAGGAATTTTCTAATCTTAAAGTTTGGAAAATGGGAATTGGAGGAGAGAGAAATAAGAGGAGGAGCTTAGAGGAAGAGCTTAGAGAAGGAGGATATCTATTTCCCAAGGCTTATATGTGGTGTTATTGAGTAGATCTAAGAGGGGATCCAAGATAGGATTTTATACCCCAATTGATTTAAATTTTATTTATGTTAAAATTATCTCTCTCTTACAATAGTTTTAGTTTTCATGAGGTGTAAGGCCATTTGACTTACACTCTTTCTTTGATTGTATTTACATGGTTGTGCCAATGGCCACCATGTGGTTTTAATTAACAATTTGGATTGGAGATGTAACACACATACTAGTTTTTTGGCTATTTTTTATGAATTATTCTTGACTTATAATGGAAAATTTATGCTACCAAAATGTATTTGAATTTTCATGCTTGTTATGCACTCTTACATAGTGATAGTGATTGGTGGAACTAGATTCCTATTCCATTATACATGATTATACTTTATGTATTGGTAGTTGTATGGTGAAACCAAAATTACTATTCCTTAGTACATGATATTTGATGTAAACCACAAATATAAGAGACGTTAGTTTCTTTGTTGACTACAAAAAATAAAAAAAATCATAAAACATAACATCTCAAGCATGATTCCTTGGAATGGGTAAGAATTGAAGCAACATATTTAATAATGGAAAGAATAAACAAGACACTTCACCTTCTATTTAGATGTTTCCTTAAAAACTGACACACATAGATGTTTATGCTAAATGTTGATCTCAAAGTCTTCTACAATGTCACACTATGAGAACCATCAACATATCTCCAAGAACTATCTAAAATGATTTATGAACCAATTAAAAGGAAAGGTGTGAATCTTTATTTGGATATGTACATAGTTTATTTGCACAAAAAAAACTTGAAGAAGGTCTATGGTGACCTTTCTATTTATATATTTTCCTGATTGATTGTGGCCATTGGATTCAAATCTAGATGTGTGATCCAAAAGTAAGTCAATTTTGGAAGTTTAATGCCATAAATATTTTGAAAAGAGGTTGCATTAACGAGGCATGACTTTAATTAATTATAATATTTATTTGCATTCATTTTTAGTACTTTAAAACTTTCATTATAATGTCATCATTCTTGATATTTATCGATGATACCATGGTGATGTCATCATTTGACCACTTGCCATAGTTGGAGGAATAATTCAATTAATGAATTAAGGAAAATAAGAAATTACAAAATGCTATGGATTTTACCATTAGAGGAATATTAGGATAGTTAATAAAGTTTAATTAACCTAATGAAAGGTGAAGTGACCTTTAAAAATTGATGGACCATTCAACTTAATTAATTCAAAACATTTTTTTACATAGTCACTATTTGATTCGAGATGATTTAAATGAAGCTGACAACAACATATGGTGTATTTTCCCAATCAGGGATGTCTCAATATGTTTTAAAAGTTAGACATGATGTGTGTAGATGAATTATATCATTTCAATGTTTTTTGGCCTAATTCATGCATTATTGCAAAAAATGGTAATGACTCACTATTTTGACACCAAAGTGATGAAAATTGGATGTATACATTTTACCCTATTTGAGAAGGCATTAGAGACATCTATATGAAGTAATGAATTTTCAAATAATGAAAAAGTCATTAAAAATTTGAAAAATTAGACAAAGAAATAATTAGTGACCCATGATACTCCCTCGAGAGGGAATGCAAGGATGAAAGACATGGATGGGCCCTTAAAAAAGAGAGGAGAGAGAAAGAATAAGATTTAAATTAACCCATGGATGGGACTAATCCAAATGAGTTAATTCTAATTTAATCATGGATTGGTTAAAATGGTTTATATGTTTATGACTAGTTTCATATGTTGATGCCAGAGATACACATCCTAAACAACATAGAAATAACCATGTTTTTCAGATTTTATTACTTATTGTGACTTATGAGTAAGGGAATGATGTCTAAATTAAGTATGTGATTTATAGGTAGTACAAGGAGATATGTTCTTAACATGAATTGTGTATACACATAATATTCTTAAACTTTATCAGTTATTGATGCTTTATCTCTTATAGGAACCCATTGAATCTAAATATCTTTAAGTGCACACCTTATAAGGTGAACTATGAAAGGGGTTGTTAGACCTTTGGTTCTCCATAGTATTGTTGGTCCCTATACCATTACCTAAAACCACTACAAGCTACTCTTATCCAATTTCCTAAGCAATAAAAACCCACTTATACACTTGCTTAAGTAATTAACTATCCAAAACAACCCCTACCTAAGAAAACACCACTTTTATCCATGTTTTATACTAGGTCATCCCAATAAACATTATTAGGACTTAGTTCATATTACATAACTTTGTCATCTTAATTGACCTAGTTTGAGACCTAATGACTTTATTTCCTATCAAACAAGGTTGACCCAACTGACCTTATCAGATAAATTCTTGAGAGGGTTTAAGGTTAATACTTGGCTACAAATACCACTTTAAATTCACTTATAAATAGAGTATCATTGAATTATGCTTCATTATAGCTCACACATCTACTTATACTATTAATTGAAGGATTAATTACTTAGGTTTTTGCCTTGGATTAGCAACACTTGTCTTGTGGAGGTATTTGATGCATAGGATAAATCTTGTAGCCTATATATAATCTATCCTTATGATATTTTCAAGCCAAAAAAATCTCTTAAAAATCACTCTTGGCCAAGTAATACATCAAGGCACTATGGGTTCACTTCACCAAGGTAAATATATTCCTAACCATTCATATTTTGATAAGTAGATATTTTCAAATATAATGGATTGAATAATATCTCTCCTTGCTTAGATTAATTTTATATTATCTTTAATAAAATTATATTTATTTGTATATTGTCTTCCTCATTTATGCCATAATATTTTGTGATCACTGGATTAGCTTGCATATTCATTTATTAGATTAGCTTGCATGTTTATTTAGTGGATTATATTTTTTTAATTTTATTGCTAAACAGATTGTTAGTTGGTTACCTTCTCTGAGCTTGGAAATTACTGAGTAGGATAAGTTATAGATTAATCTTATTTCACTTGCATAGAATCTAGTGAACCTCACATGAATCTAACCCTTAAATATTTTTAATTTTTATTTACAATCTAATGGATTGATCCTATTGACCCATTATAACACTATGCATACTCTTTCAAACTCATTCAAGTCTATTGACTTAGTTTAGATCTACGTGTGTACATTTTTCAACTTCATCAAGCCCATCGACCTAGTTTGGATCTGTGTGTGTAGGTTTTTCAACTTCATCAAGCCAATCAACCTAGTTATATAGTTTGTGTATAGGTCTTCCAACTTCATCAATCCTATAAACTTAGTTTTGTCTTTTGCTCATAGTATTTCTAGTATCAACTAACTAGATTAAACTGATCGAACCAATTTATTTTTTTGCCTTCTACATCTAACTGAATCAACTTAATCTATTATTTTATTTTTTATCTTATTATTAAACTAACTGCATCAATATAATTGACATATATTTATTTTATATTATTTATTATTTTTATTTATAGAGGATAAACTAGTTTGACTCTATTTAATAATACTATTTTCCACCTTTACATGTTCAAACACTCACTTGGATGATCTAGTTCAAAATAGTAATTCAACATCTTCAAGAAAACCTATTGTATCAAATTGGTCAACTTAGTCTTATCTACTAGGTTCACTCTAACCAACTCAATACTTTCACTTTATCAATTTTAAAGCAAATTTATTTTCTCTCTTTTTAGTCATAATTTAAATTCATTACTATTTTTACCAATTTTTTAGTTTTATAAAACTATACCTACATAATCAACTAGGTCGACTGGATATACCTAGTTCTATTTTTATTTTATACCTAAAAAATAAGTTGACATGCTCAACTATGTTTATTCAACATAATTTTTACAATAGACCAATTTGATCAGATCTACTTCATTTTGTTCTGTTTGTCTAACTTGATCGACCCATTTGATCTTATTTTATTCATTTTACTTTCTTATTCAAATGAGGGAAATTAATATACATTGGATATTAATTATAATCACTTTAATTTTTAGTTGGTTTATTGTTTATTTAATTTCCAAAAAAACTATAACTTAGTTTTTGAAATATTGATTTTTACTTTTATTTTCACTTTGTTTGGCTTTCCCTAAAAATTGTGTACCAATAATTTTAAAAATACTTAGATACTATCATGAAGGGCTACTTGATACTCTATTTAAAATACTTGTCTATCATTTACAAACATCATAGTGTGAGGGTATTTCCCTAATATTCATATCCATAGTATAGATATAGGTCTTTAGTTTCTATGTACCTCACAGTGTTTTGGGAACACCTAAAATTTCTCTATTTATTAAACCTTAGGAATCCAACCATCTGTTTGATGTGGTGCATTAGTTAGTAGTTATCACCAATAAAAAACTTATAAATTACCCTTGAAATTAATTTTATTTGTTTATGTGATTGTGACTTCCTCCATAGTCAGTGATATATAACATTAGGCTAACATTATCCAACAAACAAACAACCATATTTAGAAGCCTACACTTTCAATCAAAACCTTTAATACAACTTCTTGATCTTATTTTAAAATAATTAATTATATTCTAAATTACAACCTTTCTACTTGATATTTCATATTCTATGTTGTATTGAATAATTTTATTAGCCAATGTTGATATAAGTTTTGTGTTGTGTGCTGCAACTAGATCAACCAGCTTGACCTAGTTACCTATGTTCTTAGCTTTTTTTTTTTTGTATTTAGGACTAAATAATCCACAATAAAACCACTAAATGTTTATATAATAAATAAATTTATTGGCTTAATCAATTTGGTATGTTATAAATTATTTTGATTTCCTACCCAATCAACTAACTCAACTTAGTCTAGGCATAAACTATTCTATTTTCCTAATTTTCCAACTAGTTTGATGAGCTCAACCTAGTCCTAATATAAATGATTCTATTTTTATATTTTTCATAAATTCATCGACTAGATTGAATTAGTCTACGGCATAATTTTTTTTGTTTGTATAATTTTACAACTAGTTAGACTGACATAACCTAGTCTAGTTACAAACTATACTATTTTTCCTACTCAGTTGACCAATTCAACCTAGTCTAATTCTAGATTTTTTTATCATCCTATCTATATAACTAGATCAACCTAATCGATCCTATTCATTTTCAAATTTTAGCTTCTCATTTCCTTAGTAAGTGTTTTAAATTAAGTTTTTCATCATGCAACATCTATTTTATGAAGCTACAAAGAAAAATTAAACTAATATGATGAGA
Organism: Torreya grandis; assembly: GCA_037957365.1. Taxonomy (NCBI): domain Eukaryota; kingdom Viridiplantae; phylum Streptophyta; class Pinopsida; order Cupressales; family Taxaceae; genus Torreya; species Torreya grandis. The sequence goes on from JARHVA010001518.1 coordinate 1,353,162, forward strand.
TTTTCTAATCCTAATAAAGTCTCTACAACACATTATATGGAAACTAATATAGGACTTAGTAATATCCATGTTACTAATAGAACTACCAATTATGGGACTCCTCCCTATTCCCCCATACGTAATCCTTTATTTATAGAAATGACATAGGATGAAAGTGACCTTATATATACAACTGAGATGATCATCTTCATCAACGAAAACCCTCAAAATTGAGGTAAGGATGCCAAAATCATTTATAACCTCATGGTGGGACCTCATATTAGATAAGCCCATTCACCTTCACCTAAATTTTCTATAGGATTTGGGGAAAGCCATTTTATGACTTCTACCACTTCCTGCACCTCTCTCATGCTTCCATCTAATAGTATGACATCATCTTACATGCTTTATTCCACATCCACGACAAACATTTATATAAATATGGAAAGTTTTAATTTCAGTGGTTCCATTCAAAACACCCACACTAATGACCAATTCCATGCAACTGCTAGTGTATCTCATGCTACTAGTGCATCTCACACTACTAGTGCATCCCAAGATATTAATACCTCGCATAATGCTAATGCATCTCATGCAATTTCTATTAGTCAAAATATAATTAACATTAATCAATTTTTATTATAAAACTTAAATCAAATGGCTACCTTTAAAACTAATAGTTCCAACCAAATGATGCAAATGTAAAACCAATTAATGGATTTCCAAAACCAAACTCAACTTACTCATTAGGGAATGCAAAATCCTAATGCCCCCCACCCCTCCAAGGATGAAAATGGTAACCTTATAACACAACCCCCACTTATTAACAAAGTTATTAAACACTTAAAAAATGAACCTCTAGTCCCTCAAATTATAAACATTGACTTAGGTGCCATAGTTCTCACTATCAATTACAATGGATCCACTAGTCTAGATTTCCATTTAAAGACTATTTGAAATTTACACAAAGATTTGGTTAAACTTAACACCTTTTCTGCCACCAATCTATTAGCTAAAACATTTTTAGGTGATGATTTAAATTTGTATAATCAACTTAAAACTCATTTTATAACTAGTTTGAAAGATTTAGTCAATGCATTGGTTTAAGAATTCCATACTAGTGATATTCATGAAAATAACTTAGCTCATTTTATCAATTGTAAACAATTAGAATCTAAAATGACACACGTTTTCATCAAATAATGGAAAGCTTTGTCTACCAAAGCAGAGCATAGCATATCAGATGAGAATCTCTTCCACTTATTCGCTAATTCTCTTCATTACAAATTATAATAATGTGTGAGGAATATTTCTCCAAAATATTTGGAAGAAGCCCTTGAACAAGTTAAAAATCAATATTTACTTATACAATAATTTATGTATATGAAAGATAAAAATTGACATGTAACTAATGATGGTTTTATGAATACCTATGATTTCATACATATGATTCAAGCTATTGATCCAAGTAATCTAATTGAGATTAATCATTAAAAATCAATACCTAATAATTCTCATCCTATTTTCACATTTTATCAAGTACATAATATAGATTTCCATAAACCACTTTCCTTAGCAGAGATTCAAAAACAATTTCAATGACCTTCCCCATGAGGTCTCAATCCTACATGCCCTACCAAACATCGGTATGATCCCCACAATTTTTCTTGGTTTCATGTAATTTGAGTCCATTCTCATGAAACCTATCACTAACTAAGAAACTTTACTATGGATTATCTCCTTGGACCTAACTTTGATCATGAATTGCTCATATGTACATGTCAAAAATCTTGTGAAATATCAACTAAGGATCATGAAACTAAAACTAAATATGAGGCCTTAAACTAAGTAAATTATCATTTATCTATTTATAAATATCCTCTTCTTAACCATCAAGCTAACACTAACTAAACTCCTACTACCAACAACTTTGAATGTTTAGTGGATCCTAACATAATTTATGAGAATGTTGTCAACATGAATAATATGAGGAGAGTACTTTCCTATATAAATAATTATCCATCCTCCAACCATAATAAGTTTCCAAAATTCCACACTATTCATGACTCTTACCCATTCCATCTCATGAAATTGGGGCATGAGGAGCCAATTTCAAAAAATTCAACATACAAGTGTCAACTCCAATAATTAAAATATATAACACCTCACATACTATTGATATAATTTCTAACACTTCTTCAAATAATACACCTAAATTATAAATACCAAAACCTTTGACTATTGGTATTTATTTCTCTCAAATATAAGAAATAACCAATGATTCAACCGAAACAAAAATAATTACAATCAATCAACCCAAATTAACCAAATATAAAACAAGCATACCTTATCAAAATCGTTTTGAATTCATCTTTTCTACACCTTTAAAGGATCTACTATAACACTATGCACCTTTATCTAATAAAATTTCAATGGGATATGATGAATGGGATCCTATAACTGAAATTTCACATTTCCCATCTCAAATCCATTTCTTAGAACTCATGAAAACTTCTCCTCATCATCCTAATCATCTAATGCAACTCTTATTAAAAATAAACATCCTTCATCCCCCACCTATGGGGTAAGAAGCTATTTTTTTGGGATCTAAAGAAACATCCTTTAACATTTGAATAAATGACTATCCACATTGATGAAACATTAGATACCTCTCTTTATCTTAAATTATCTATCTCTTCCATGATTCCTGATGAGATATTAATTTGTGTAGATGATCTTCTATTATTCATTAGTATCAAAATAGAAGATATCCAAGTTAAACGTGCATTAATTGATGAAGGTTTAGACACTTACATGGATTCCATTTATTTTATTAAAATGTTTGGATACTATAAATGTAACCTCAAATATAGTCAAAGTACATGTTAAGGATATTATATAAGACAAATTAATCCTTTATGTTGTGTTTCGATACCTATCATGGTTCCCTCTATAACATTGCATGCCAAATTCATTATATTTAACTTTCTACTTTTTTATAACATTTTAATCAGTCAAACTTGGACACATTGCATGAGAGAAATATCCTCATTCACATGCCAATGTGTTAAATTTACTTATAATGGAACTATATAAAAGATTCAAGGAGATAGTAATCCTTGGAATTTTGAACAATTTCATGAAAGAGGTGTTTTTAAAATACCTACCCTTGAACCTTTACCTAGAATCCCATTTTGTGAGTCATTAAAATTTAATAATCCCATCAATTCTACTAGAGGATATAATGGTCATCTTACATTTATAGTAAATATACCACATAATCTTCTAGATTTAGGCAATGATGATGATGGGTATTCCTTAAATGATCCCTAATATACTATTGATTTTCATAATCTTGATTATGATGATGGGTATTCCTTAAATGATGTTTTTTAGATGGTTTTTATCAAGATAAAATTATAGAGATAATTAGATACCATATTTAGTTACAACATTATCTTAGTTATTTTCATGTCATTCCTTATCCTTCTATAATTCAATATGATCAATTATTCTTTTGATGTTCACAAGTTTGAGACCGAGAACACACACACACACACACACACACACACACACACACACACACACACACACACACACACACACACACACACACACAAAACTCCTCTACTTAGTACTAAATTTTTTAAAATTATGCTTATGTACCATGCTATGATAGGACCTTATAAGTTTGATAGATACTAAGACCCTTCCAAATTACTTCCTCTAGAGATTTTAACTACACTACATCAACCCACTATAAACTCATCTTATGATACAACCTATTCTATAAATGATCCTATTTTGAGTTCTCCTCTTAGTGGTGGTGACATACTAGTTTTAACGAAGCTTTGATCCTCTACTAGCACAAGGGAAGATGAACCTTATTGTGAGATCCATAGAGTTACTAATCACTAGACCAAGGATTGTTGTGCACCTTAGTAACAACAAGCCTCAGGTTCTACTTATATTATAGATATCCAACCTTCACCATATACTGTTAGACATACTTATTACTATCATGATACACATAATTAGTATTATACTAATTGTTAAAATATTTGACAATACATTGATACACTTCATCTATAGAAGGCACAATCAGCTAACAAGAGCTTACCACCTCCTAAGATAATTCTAGAATACATCCCTAAATATGGGTAAGTATATTATATTTGGCATCAATGTAATACACACCATATAACTAGATGTCAAGTGTTTTAACGACACTTTTGTGAATTTACATAGCCTATGCCTTCACCATCTCATCCTCACTCTCCAGGACATTTATGGACAAATGTTCCATATTCTCTGCAACCTACATCTTCTCATAAATATGAGGATACTTGTCATATTTTAAAATAAGTTCCTCACATCGAGTATCCCATGTAAGATATGCCTCATGAGCATATTTAATATTATGACATACCTGCCTTCTCTATAGATATGATACATTAAAAAGTCTTTTCATGACTTTATGCAAAGATTGATGAAACTCTGATTAATGTTAAAATTAAGATACACAAGGGTGTATGAAATGTTATGGATGATATTTATCATGAGATTTATCAATATTTATGAACACAGAATTGTGTTTCATCACATTATTTATTTAATTACTACATGATTTAGATTTGATTTATGAGCATATATGGATCTGATGTTTTACTTACAATTAAAAAAATATCTTATAGATTAATTTCATTTTCATGGGTTAATTTCTTTTTCATAACTTAGTTTGATATTTCATGAATTAGTTTGTTTTTAAACATGTTTGATGGATTAGTTCCATCCTCATGGCTTAATTACATGCCTTATGGATTAATTTCTCTTTTAGTTTTGTGTTTCATGACTTATTTTTACTTTCATCTCTAATCTCCTACTTTATTTAAGTGGAATTATTTCTTATGCTTGTTATGTCATTTTATTTAAATCAAGATATTTATTATTTTGACATGGTTTAAAACCTCACATCCATTTCATACCATATATTTACCTTATGATTATTTAGTAATCATACTCCTCATTGTATCATTACATACATAGATCTCTTTGATCTCCATTTATCCTCCTTATCTTCCCTTCATACTCAACACACATATGATTAGTATTACGATCACACATTGGTTTATATGCAAGCCTAATTATTTAATAACATGACAAAAATATCTAGGTATTGTGTATCCTATAACCAAAACCTAAAGCTTATTTATGTTTTTCAATTTTATTACTCATGTTTGGTTATTCCAAATCCATATGGAGGAGGAATCAAAAAATCCATACAAAGTTAAAATCCAAATAATTTTAAACAAAAGGCAATGATAAAAGACAAAAATAAACATTAAAAATTCAAAATCAAACTAAAATACATGATTCATATCTTAACACATATCCTACTCCTAGTCAAAGCTCAAAATACATAGTTGGCCTCATGATAGAGCCAAGGTCGATTAGGGTGTGTTAGTCTAGTAGATTGGGATAAGAGACTTTAAAATTATCTCTAGTAATACCTAATTTCTCACAGAAGTACCCAATCTTCATAGTAGATTGATGGATTTGTACTTGGTCTTGAGGAAAGAGGAACATGTTGTGGGAAGGTAGGTGCATATTAATTTTATTGTATATATATAACCTTCATGAGATGATCTTAGTATTACACTTATTTTCCTAGAAAGTTTTGTGTTTATTGTGAATAAATATCTTTTGAATTTGATATCCAATAAATTCTTAGTGTTTACCTATTTACTTAGTATACCTCATGTCTACTAATGTTTAATTCAAACACCTATGTCATTATTTTTCCATTCCTTAATTAATTATAATATTCCCAATATTCCTCCTTGAATAATATGTATTGTTAACTGATCATACCCCTTGTGTTTTCCTTTTTGGAGATGAAATATAAGATCTTGTATAGGACCAAACCTTCCTCATAAATTTCTACTTATTTTTCACAACTATTTCCTATTATTTGAATTTATCTCATTGATTTCCCCTTTGTGAGTTATAGTGTAAAACTTTTTATAGGACCATGATTTCCTCATAAAGTATCACTAAAACTTCATACCATTATTACTCATAAAAATAGCTACACATCACAATATTTACATCTCTTCCTTGACATTTTATTTTTCACACTTCTCAACGTGATTTAGTGTGTCTTAAATTTTGATTTATAAATCATTTACATACTTCCCAACTTGAATTAGTATGCTTTATGTTTACATTTTATCATTTTAATATATCTACATTTTACATGCCTTTAAACATTTCATTTAGTGTGTTTTACATTTTATTATATTTTCTCTTGTAATTTACTTATATTTTACATTCTTCTCAACTTGATTTAGTGTGTTTTATATTTTACCATTTCCATTTATCTTACATACTTTTCAAAATTGATTTAGTATGTTTTAAAAATTCTTTTATTTCATGTGTTACATGATTCCCAACATGATTTAGTGTGTGTTTACATTTTATTTTTCCATGAGATCTGGTATATTTTATATTACACTTTTACACTTTACATTTTTATATCATTCTTTTTAACCATGCATTTATTCACAATTGCTAGAAAAGAATCCAAAAATACATCATATATTTTCTCATAGCATATAACAAAAATTAAACACATGTGCTAAAAGGGAAAATACATACATACATAATATACCAAAACATCCATAAGTCATAATAAACAAACAAGAGCTATATATATCAAAGGATCAAATGTTTCATAAAATATAACAATATGAAATGAGCATAATACAATAATAACACTATGGCTTTGGTCTACCTTATCCATATAGTGGATAATCTAGACTACCCATCAAGTCCTAGGATTTTCCATTATGAATAGTACACTATATTGATTATGTTCATGAATTCACACCCTATAACTATCCATGTAGATTGGCCACCTAGGCCTACAAAGGTCCCAAATCTCTAGAGGTAGACATGTGAGAAACTCACTCCTCATCTACTATCTAGAAAGCCTACAACTCCCCACCACCCAATCCTAGTGGTAATTATGATGTATTTCCTCATATTTACAACTCTCAAGTTACCTCACTAACTAATCATAATCAAATAGCATACACTCGATAAGATGGAACAATATGATCAACCATATAAGTAGTATCATAATGTAGTAATACATCATACAATATATCATGATGTACTACCATAGACCATCTAAACTCATTCATTGAAGTATATAAAAACACAAACTAAATTTACATTATATCTTACATATATATAATATATAAAAGACATCTATCTAAACAAATATATTTACCTATCTAAATACATCAAATGCATAAAATAATTTTTTTACCAATAATAATATCACCATTGACATGTCCACCAAGTACCTATATTAGAGTATGCCTTTGATGTGTTGTAAATTTAAGATGGATAATATGAGCATGTTATGGTTGATTAACAATATCTCTCTCTATAAACTAACTCTATGAGGTCTATGCAATAGGATCTCATTGATTAGCTACCTCTACTTGTGGTTCTACCTTCTCCTCTATCTCCGTGTGTTGATGTCTCCATCATCATGATGCATGTGGTGGTAACTATAATACCTAATGTGGAACAATAATAGCCACATCCTCATCCTCCTATGCATCCATATCTACCTTTGTATCTGTCTCTATCTCTTTTACCAACAATACCTCCTCTATAAAAACTCTCACTACTCTCTATCATCATCATCATGCCTAAGGTCTAGATCAATGTGGTTGAATAACATGTACATTTTAAGTGACCCATGTACCTCCAATACCCCTCAAATCCCTCAAATGTTATGCCTAATATTTGGACATTACTAATGGTACCATTAGATGTGTTAACTTAAGTTGACCAGGTAGGTGAGTAACAGGATATGACTTTAGACCCACCATGTGTAATGTATAATATTCTGAACATGGGCCAATCTAAGAGAAATAGTTGGATAATTACACCATGAGTCATAGTTTGTAGTGTTGGGGTATATGGTCTAACACATAACACATGATATTGTCTCCATATAAGAACATGAGGTAAGCTATCATCAATAGCATGGGGCAACCCAATTGGTTGATACATAAGTAATCTCTCATATATATAGCCACTAAGTAAAAATAATGGTTCCTATAATCATTCTCCCATGAGAAATAATTTTATAAAAATCATGACCTAGATATACCCAAATAAATGACCCTAGGTCATATAGAGTACCCTGATCTAAAATATACTAACACAAAGTGACCATGCATAGTGTCACATTCCCATATGACTTGTGATAGATCACATGATCTATCACAAGGTTAATAATCACCTTATACATATCTAAATTGGTTGACATATATAAATCAAATAGATGCACTCTTAAACCATCAAAATACCTCTTAGATTTAGTTTCCCATAGGGCTAAGGTTTGTCTTTTTGAATATATCTCTAAAGTATCATAAATCATAGTAGTACTGAGAATAAGAAGTTTGATAATTGCATAGATATTATTGAGGGTGATACCCACCTCAATGGTATCCCCATCCACCATCCATCTAAAATTATTGGTTAGTCTCTCCCATAATCCTAAAAACATGCTAAATAATTTCAAACTATGTGGGATATGACACATCTACATAATCCCTCCAAATCTCAATGATTCCAAACACACATGGTCATCAGCTGTTAATCTATCTAATAAATTGAGTATCCATACTGCATCCACTAATTACAAAGCCTTTATAACATCTACAAAATATTAAATAATAAAGCATGTATTAGTCCTCAATATCAAATAATGAGTAAAATACACTATAAAAATTAATAACTAAAGCATTTTCACCACAATTAGCTATTTCATCAACCTTCTTTGATATTTTATTAACACTTTATACTACATCGGCCACATAATTAACTATGTTGGCCAAAAAAAAATTTTTTTACTAGGTCAAATAGGTAGATAACTACATTATCCACTATTAAACTTCAAGTTAAATTGACCACTTTATATGAAGTCAGCCACCTAATCTAATTATATTAGCCACTTGATATGTAATTAGCTAGGTTTTCCTACTACATCATCCACTTCTTATAACTATGTTAGATAACTAAATACATTACTACATTAGCCAAGATGTAAATGGTTAATCACATAAAAATTATTAAATTAAATTAACCCATCCCTACACAATTGACCACCTATTGCCAAATTACATCATCCAACTGCTACATAGTCAGCCACTTCATCTATCCATTTTCAACTATGTCAGCCTAATCAAACCTATTTAGTTTACGTGATGGTTTTCACCCACTTTTCATTAATTTATTAGGAATTAATGACCTTTTTCACCTCCTACCCATTAACCATCCTAGTTCCTAGTCTACCCTAAAGTTTATCAGGACAAATTATCCTACACTAATTTTTCCCATCACCTAGCTTTTTAATCTACCTCATTTTTCAATTATAATTGATTTTTTTTTCAAATTAAGTACATTACTTACTTGGATCATGTTAGTTACTACTACTATTAATCTATTACCTTGTGTTTCTTACCTCTCTCATCACTCTTTTAGGTCTCATAAAACTCTGGTTTTCTCAAAATATTAAATTTACAAATGAATGGTTAAAACTTATATTTATATTTCAAATTTAAAAATTCTTTAACTACCAATTATTTACCAAAACTTTTAGTGTTTTAATCATAATTTTTTTATAAAATCTCTTTTTCAAAAAATTAAAAAGTTCTATAATCTTGACAATCTAGATAACTTTTCTATACTTAAATCATTTTTTTTCAATTTTATCTTATTTTTCAGTTCTACCTAATGTTTTTTACATTGATGCCTCTTCCTTCTTATCACATGACTTATATTATATAGTAACAAGGTAAGTAAAGGTATGAATTTTTTAATTATTTACTTTCATTTTATTTTTACATTTTGTACTATAATTTATTTAGCTCAATGTTGTGTGTTTCTATGTTATTTTACTGAAGCACCATCCCATGTTACAACTTCATGACATGTGATGAGATTTGATTGGGGCATATGTATACACATACTATTTTTAAACTTTATCAATTATTGATTCTTTCTCTCTTGTAGGAACCCATCAAAACTCAATCTATTTGAGTGCATTCCTTAAATGTTGCATCAAGGAAGGGGTTGGAAGACATTTTGTGCTTTACAATATTGTTTTCCCCTATACCATTACCTAAAACCACTATAATATACTCTTATATACTTCCCTAAGTAATAAAAACCCACTTATATACTCCCCTAAATAATTCACCATCCAAAATAGCCACTACCTAAGAAAACACCACTTTTATCCTCTTTTTCTATTAAGTTATCCTGGTTAACCTTGTTAGAACTTAGTGTATGTAATTAAAAAATTTCAGCCCAATCAACCTAGTTCAAGACCTAAAGGCTCTATTTCCCAATAAATAAGGTCAAACCAACTAAATTTATCAACAAAATTCTTATGAGGGTTTAGGGTCAATCCTTGGCTATAAATACTCCATTCAATTCATTTATAAATAGAGCATAATTCAATTTTACATAATTAAACTCATAAATCTACTTATACTATCAATTGGAGGTTTCATTCCTTTGGTTTTTGTCTTGGAGTAGCAACAGTTATCTTGTAGAAGTCTTGGATGCATAAGATAATTATTTTAGCCTATTGATGATCTATCCTTATGATACTTTCATGACACAACAACCTCTTTCAAATCACCATTGGCCAAGGAAGAGATTAAGGCATGATGGGTTCAATTCAACCAAGTATGTAGAGTCTTTGCCCTTCATATTTTGATAAGTAGATGTTGTAGAAACTAATGGATTGAATTGTATCTCTCCTTGATTATATTAATTTTATATTATCTCTAATATAATTATATTTACTTGTTTATTATCTTCCCCATTTATTACACATGCTTTAGTGAGCACTAGATTAACTTGCATATTTATTTAATAGATTATCTTGTATGTTTATTTAGTAGATTAAATTGCTTACTTTTATTACAATCATAAGACTTAGCTAGGGTAGTTTATGATGACATTTGATTAATAAGAATTAGAAACCTATCCTTTACCATTGTATGGTAATATATTCCTTAGTTTAGGTTTAGTAGATATATCATTGGTCATGAACTCAATATAACAAAGTATTGCTAAGTGGATTTTTAGTTGATTACCTTCTCTGAGCTCAGATATTTTTGAGTAGGATAAATTGTAGATATGTCTTATTTCACTTGCATAAAAATTATGTATAAGACTTGAAAACTTTGTGTTTAATGTTGAAAATGATAGTAGGAATCATAATTATCAATGAATCATGATAAAAATGCATGTTAGTCATGTAGGGACTAGTTATGGTATAAAGGATTACCACTTAGGGTCATGATATGGAAAATCAAGACCCAAGTAGAAAAAATAGTGAAATAAAAAATAGAAAGACTAAATTACATCAATAATACAAATACAAACAACTTAAGGTCTAGAAATGAAGGATCAAGACTCAAGTGAAATCATAATGCATCAAAGATAGAAAAATAACTAAATTAATAAAATTAGAATGCAATCCAAACACGTAATCTAGTAACCTACAAACACCTTTATAAAAAGTAACAAGTAAGAAATAAACCACCATCATGTGTGTGATAATAAGGTATGAAGCGCAGACATGCTGCCCTTAAGGCCAGGGACAATGGATGTGATAGTGTGAGTCCCTAGATAGAAGGGGGAATATAACAATAAGGAAGGGTTGGTGGAGTTGTCTCTAAATGCCCCATATAAGTAAAGGATAACTACATAGTCTAATATAATTTAGGAGAAATCTAGTTCTGTTGGGAAATAGGACAAGAAGAATGGTTATGTTTAAGAGATATAATGTAATTTATAAAAGAATGATCTAGAGGACAATTTGAAAAATATCATGAAGCATACTAAAACTTACACCATCATGTATGTCCCATTAAGAACTTTCCAATGGTATATAAAATGCAAGAAATGGAACTCATTTTCTCTTTATGTAGTCAATCAAAGTTCTAGTCAAAGTAGGTCAACAGGTGGTCAATGCTAGTCAAAACTAGAAAATTTGATGATCTTAGAACATTTATGAACCAATTCCATGGTGTGAAGCTCATTTAGAGATTTTTGTCACATTTTATGGTTAAAAAATGGAGTTCATATGTGTAAGTTATGACTAGTCAAAGTTATGGTCAAACCTGATGACATGGCAATAAAGTGACGTGGTAATATGGCTCAACCCAAGTCATTAATATTTGTAAACTCCACCTTAGTAAATAGGGATAAACATAAACCATCATAAATTTGGGAATAATTATCACCCCATATTTTTAAATGTAATGGATAATTTAAAATTTCATAAAAATTAGGTATGGGATAATTATGAAATTTATTAAAAAGGATTGTGGATAATCATCCCAATCAAAAAAAGTGGACCTCCCATAAGTATATAAAGGGGTGAGGGGTTATTTGGAAATCATTGGAATTGGGAATTAGAATTGGAATTTAGTGAATTCATTCTAAAGTCTCAAAGCTCTCATGATAGAGCTGAGAGCTAGAGCCAAAGAGCTGAGAGCTAGAGCCAAGAGCCAGAGCCAAGAGCCAAAACTAAAGAGTCAAGAGCTGAAGAGTTAAGAGCTAAAGAGTTGAGAGCCAAAGCTAAGAGCCAAGAGTTAGATCTAGAAATGATTCCAGCCATATATTGGGTGTCTATATTTAAGGTATTTTGATGCACTTTTTAATGCCTCAAAGTGAATAATATAGTAGACTGTGTATAGGCCATAATAGACTAGTTTGCAAAATCTCAAATTTTGAGGAACTTGGAGAGATTTTCACTTCCTCATGTAAACTAGTGATATATCATAGACTCTGAGATGATTTTAATGGTATGTTGAAATCCCTAAGATGATTTTTTAAGACCATTTTATAAATTTATTTTTGAGACCTTTGGTAGAAATCCATAGGATTACAAGATTACATTCACGTGATAGTAAGGTAGAAGGTTTGTTCATGGGTTTACCAGGACTTTCTAAAGCTCTATTGTTTGATTTGTGTGCAATCTTAGAGTATCCATCTAAAAATCATGAGATTTGGCCATGTACTCTCTTTTTAAGGAAATGGATTGATTCATACTATAAGTGAACCTGGAGACATAGGCATTGTCAAACTTTGTTATCAAGTGCTTGTCATGAGTTGATTTTATTTGTGCATTATTTTTCTGCATTTGATTAATTTTGTTTATTAATCTTTATTGATTGCATAATTAGTTAAATATGACATATTAATAGAAAATTGAGCACTTTGGGGTTTGAGAAAAATATGTACTAAAACGTCAAAGTTAGTTTCATTTCCTTGAGTGTTTTAGGAAATTATGTAATTTGACAATTAAGATCCAAGGTCATTTTTTTTGCACAAAAATTAGTGCTAGTTTATGGATCAGGTTTGGTATCAAAGTAGTTTGTGTGCTAAGATAACATCTAATTATTTGGATTTGATATCAGTTGTGTTCAGTTTGGTTTTTAGTATTATTGTAAACTTTTTGGGCCTATTATTATTCCATTTATAGTTTGTGGAATAATCTTATTTATAGGGAATAGGAAGCCATTAAATAAGGAATAGGAAGCCATGGGCAAAGATTTGAAAAGAGAGAGGCTTAATGAGATTGAAGAAATTAATCAATAGATCTAAGAAGAGAATGCTTTCCTTGAGAGCCCATTTTTTCTCCTTAAAAGAGGAGATTGCCCACTTAAAATTAGAGCTATAAGCCAAAGATGAGCTCTTGACATATATGCAAGAAGAAGAGAAACACCATCCTCATCAATTTCCTTCTAATATAGATGCAGGTACTATGACAAATGATTGAATTATAAGTTGTTCATCATGTAGTACTTTTTAGATGCTTTAGATATTGATTTTGGTAGTTTTGAGAAACACACTAAGGGCATTAGATCTAAACTATTATTGAAAATGTGATTTGATGGAAGGAGCCTTGGTAAGAATGGCTAAGGTATTGCTAATCCAATAAAGGTAGAGCATAGATCTCGTTATGCAGGATTAGGTTACACTAGTGAGAAAGTGGATATTGAAGAGAGTTCCTCCATTGTTGAAAGAGGACAAGCTTCAAACAACCAAGATCTAAGGCCAATAGTAGAGCAAAATTCCTCCTTACAAAGGAATAATGAGTAGTGTAAGAAATCAGGTAAAAGAGGTATTGAGATTCTACCTCTTCAATCTTACACTACAAAAGACACCAATAGGAATGTGAATTCCAAGACTTCTGAATCACTTTTACCATTTAAGAAATTTGGTTTTGATATTCAGAAGATGTTGCATTCTTTTCCTTATATGTTTTATGGATTGAATAACCATTATGCCACATATTATTGAAAAAGATTAGCTTTACTAAAGTAACTTATATGTGCTAAAGACCATTCTCATACTGGGAAAGAGAGAAATGGAAAATGGGTGACCTCACCTAAGAAGTGGGATGTTTGTACTCATTGTCATGTGAGTGGACATTAGGTTGAGAAGTGTTGGAAACTTCAACCATCCTACCATCCTGGTAATCGTAAGAAGTAGATGGTTTATAAAATTATTGATAAAGTAATTAATGAAGTTTTTATTTAGTCAACCCATATAGATGTCAGTAAATACACTAAGGAAATTAAACACCCTAAATAGGAGAATCTAATAAAGAGGGTTAGTAAATAGTTTCTTAATTTCATGATATCATGATTAGTGGATTGATATATGCGTTTTGGAGCTACTATAGTGGGAACACTTCGAGACGAGACAAGTTTATCATGCAAAGTTTTAATTCTCACACTTGTATTTTAAAAAAGCTCTATTCTTGGAGTCTCTAGTTTTAGCTTTATGAGTTACCTATTGAATTGTTAAGAAATTTAACTCATTGACTAGCTTGGGAGATTTGACAGTAGTTGCATATGTTATTGGGTAGAATTTAGCTCTCCTAAAATACTTGTTTCAGAATAATTGCTATGTTGGAATGCATACATTTACGGCATGTGTGTGATTAGATTCATTGATAAGACCCATTGGGGCAATGTATTATGACACAGTCACAACCAAATAGTATTATGTTTGTAAACTTGTCTTGTAGTTGTATTGGTAATTATTTTAGTGTTTGTTAGTTCACCACTTATAAGATGTAATAGTGGGAAAATAGTTTGATATATTATGACCTTATTGATAGTTGCAAGATTTAGTATAACTCATGCTTTGTTTTAGGCCTTTTAAATTTTTTGAGTTATGAATCATATTTTGCCACTATTATCTCTATGCAATGATCTGATTTATATACTTGATATATTGTAGAGGACCATTTAGTGGCAATAGAGGAGATCACTAGGTTTATCTATGTAGAGGCTCTTATGAAGCCATACAACAAAAGAAGTCATTACATCCTAGTTATTTGAAGAGGTTATTGATGGTCATGTAGTAGAAAAAGGTATGTATAAGATGTGACCAATTATTTGTTCTAAGCATTATAGGCATAGTTATGGAACCTGAGTAGACTGATAAAACACCTGTTAGAATTCTTTAAAACTGACTGGCATTTTAGAGGATCAAGTTGGGTACCAACTTTTGGTGGATCAAAATCCCTCTTAGTGGGTAGGATTGATCTAGAGGACAATTTAAAAAATATCCTAAAGCATAATAAAACCTACACCATCATGTAGAGACCGTTGAGACCTTTCTAATGGTATGTAGGTTGTGAGAAATGGAGCTCATTTTCTCCTTATGTAGTCAGTTAAATTTCCAATCAAAATAGTTTAATAGGTGGTCAACACTGGTCAAAAATGGAAAATTTGATGATCTTATAATGTTTATGAACTAATTCCATGGTTTAGATCTTGTTGAGATATTTTTTTCACATTTCATGATTCAAAAAATGGAGTTCGTATGTGCAAGTTATGGCTAGTCAAAGTTATGGTCAAACTTGATGACATGGCAATAAAGTGACATGGAAATATGGCTCGACCCAAGTCATTAATATTTGTAAATTACACCTTAGTAAAGGGGGATAAACATAAACCATAATAAATTGGGGAATAATTATCACCCCATATTTTAAAATGTAATGGATAATTTAAAATCCCATAAAAATTGGGTATGGGATAATTATGAAATTTATTAAAAAAGATTGTGGATAATGATCCCAATCAGAAAAAGTGGACCTCCCACAAGTATAAAAAGGGCTAAGGGGTTATTTGGAAATCATTAGAATTAGGAATTAGAATTGGAATTTAGTGAATTCATTCCAAAGTCTCAAAGCTCTCATGGTAGAGCTGAGAGCCAGAGCTAAGAGCCAAAGGCAAAGATCCAGAGCCAAGAGCCAGAGTTGAAGAGATGAGTGTCGATGAGCTAAGAGCCAAAGAGATGAGAGCTATATCTAAGATCCAATATATATATATATATATATATATATATATATATATATATATGATTCTAATAATATACTAGGTGTCTATATTTGAGGTATTTTGATGCACTTTTTAATGCCTCAAAGTGAATAATAGAGTAGACTGTGTATAGGAGATAATAGACCAGTTTGAAAAATCTCAAGTTTTGAGGGACTTGGAGAGATTTTCAATTCTTGGTGTAAACTAGGGATTTGTCCTAGACTCCAAGATGATTTTAATAGTATGTTTAAATCCTTATGAAAACTTTTGTAAGACCATTTTATAAGTCCAATTTGAGACCTTTGGTAGAAAACTACATGATTGTGAGATTGCATTTACACAACAATAAGGTGGAAGGTCTATTCATGGTTTACCGAGAATTTTTGACGCCCTATTGTTTGATTTGTGTGAAATATTAGTGCATCTATTTTATAATCATGAGGGTTGGCCATGTACTCACTTTTCAAGGAAATGGATCGATTTGTACTATAAGCAAACCTAGAGACATAGGCATTGCCAAACTCCATTATCAAGTGCTTGTCATGAATTGATTTAATTTATGTATTATTTTTCCAAATTTTGATTAGTTCTATTTGTTAATCATTATTGAATGCATAATTAGTCAAACACAACATATTAATAGAAAATTGATCACTTTGGGGTTTGAGAAAAATATGTATTAAAAGGTCAAATTTAGTTTCGTTTCCTTGAGTGTTTTGAGAAATTCTGTAATTTGATAATTAAGATCCAAGGTAATTTTTTTTCATAGAAATTAGTGTCAAATTATAGATCAACTAAAAAGGGATAAACTAGTAAATAATGAAAACATTTAGCTCATAAAAATTAAAAGATTATCAAATGGTCAACTCATAAAATATTAAGAATGTTGAAGGGTTATATAATAAAATGATGAGAATGTTGAAGGGTTATCTCATAAAATGATTAGAGAATTGAAGGGTTATCTTACAAAATGATGAGAGTATTTAATTGTCATATCATGAAATGGTGAGAGAATTGAAAGGTTATCTCTCAAAATGACAAGAGCATTGAAGGGTTATCTCATAAACTGATCAGAGTGTTGAATGTGTTGGGTCAAACACATATAATACTTAGATACTTTTGTATAAGGACCCTCTTAATTTATCATAGCTATTTTATTTTCATGTTTTAAATACTATTAAGATTTCATTTTGGAATTCCATTCAAATGACAAAGATTTGGTTCTATTTATAGTCTCTAACTTATGAGCCTAACCTATTTATCACATTATTACATTTATATACATCAAAGAGTTATATACTTCACTTAATATCAAGAGTTAAATAAAATGTCTATTTATGTATGACCTAATTATTTCTCATTATCCTAGTTAGAATCATTTTCCTTGGCCTACACTATTGATATTTTGTAGAGGAACCAACGGTGAGATCTTGAATATCAGGAGGAAAGCATTTTAACCTTTGATGGAAATAGTCATAGCCTACCCATGCGATAATATTTTGAAAGTTTCTTCACTCTTGGATCACCAAAAAATCCTAAAAATAAGAGGGATTTTTCCTCATGATCTATTGGATATTTTTATTCATTTATATTAGTTATTTCCTAATTATGTTTGAGTGAGTCACAATTTCATCCTAATATAAATTGGTGCTAGGAGGGAACCACAAGGTTAGAGGTCCACCAATATTTAATATTCTATAAGTTTTACACTTTAACCTTTGAGTACCTCTAAAATTTGTAATTTACTAGCTAAGAAGGTATTATTTAAAAGGTGTTATAATTTGGAATTCCTATTGTGTGCTTCAAACACACTAACAAAAAGTGGTGCCATTTTTCTATCTTGTAAGTCTTCTGATCTTAATTTTTTAATGCTTTGAGATTATTAATTAACTAATACTAGTAATACATATTTATTCTTGTATCTATTATGTGATTAAAATCATACTAATAAGAGATTAGGATTTGTCACTTTGGAGTCTTCTTTAAGAGTCATATGATCTGAAATCAGGTTAGGGAAAAAATTTATTTCTCCTCTTAAAGAACATAGATATCTTAGAATAGTTTACCCAGCCACATCATCCTTTTAAATTGTCACCAATTGACCAATACAAATGGTTATATCATGGATAATTTGATTAGCCATAATTATTCTCGATGATGTACATGATTTGCCTAAAAACCCTGAGCATTATATTCTAAAGTTCACTCCAAAAACTAGAAGGATGATAGAAGAGAACATTACATCATATATAACATCTCTCAAATTTCCTAATGTTGAGCATGAGGATGTAGCTTATAGGTTATTTCCCATCACCTTGCTTGATCAATTTTATGAATGGTTCCTTAACCTTATTGAAAATTTAAACATAAGATGAATCAATTGAATACCACATTTTTATCCCAATTTCCTCAATTAGTAGATCCATGTATATTATACTAGAAACTTGGTTTCATGAGAATAGAATCTAATGAGCCTATACGTAATTTCAATGAGAATTTTCAAAAAATGTATAGTAGGGTTACATATTTATATAGGCCAAGTTCCCAATTAGCCTTATAAATGTCCAAAAATGCACTTGATCTTTGGACTAAAACTTTCATAAGGAGAGATCTAATCATCATTGATTTGCCTCTTGCATATGCTAAAGTAATAAAAGTGGATAGGAAACTCAATACAAAAGGACATATGTTTAGTCCCATTCCTAGTATTATCCCAAACATGTTATCACTAAACTTAATCCCTATTATGAAGTGTAATGTCCCATTACCACAACCTATTCCAATTAGAAATCAATTATGATTGAATCATTCTACCCTTAATCAAAATTTATGATTCTTAAATCCAATTGGTACTAAGGCAATGATTTAGTCTTATAATCGAGTCATATTCCCAGTAGTGGCTAATAATAGATAGAATTATCCTCAAGATTTAGCAAAACTTGAGTTAGATTCAATTCAAATAATGGTCCCAATATTTATCAATGATTTTCTAAATTTAAAAAAAGTATGAAGCTTGAGTACTATAAATTTAAATTCAAATTTTGGTTATCAATGTAATTAAAGACCCCTTAATAAAGTTAGTAAACAACCTGAGTTCACATCCCAAAAAATTATTGAGATCAACATCATGGAGATTGATTTACCCAATTGGTGTTGTGTACATAACACAACCCAACATGGAGAACTTGACTGCACTGACTTTTGTCTAGATTTTGACATGTTGAAGAAATAAATTGAGGAATATGAAGTTATCTTAAATGATCAAAATACTTCAATTAATTCTGATGTTTTTACTTCATAAAAGTCTCCTAATATAACCATGGTCTTATAAACTCTACATTTACATAACACAAAATATAATGAGCTTGAATAAAATATTAGATTTAGTAAAAGAGATGAAGAAATCATTAACTAGTGTACTAAATGATACATGAGGAGCCTCTTAAATAGGTATAAAAGAACCACCCAAGAATAAATGAGGTGGGTAATATAACAATCATCAGGTATTATAAAATAACTAGGCCTATCAAACCAACTAACCTATTTACCCAAGTGGTTAAAATAACTATAACCAAATGCATAGGTAATATACCTTAGTTTGAAAAATAAAGTATTTAAAATAATATGCTAAAACCCTACCTTAATGATTAAACTATAAACAATACCAAGTTTATCCGTAAATTTTATGAACTTGTCTAAAGTAAGTGGTTTGGTCATTAGATCAGTCAGTTTCTTTGTAGTGGGGTAGTAGAAGAGACTGATGTATTTATTTTTAACCAACAATCAGATGTAATGATGGTGAAACTCAATGCATTTGGTCCTAACATGGAATACTAGATTCTTTACCATCTTTAAAACACTCTAGTTGTCACAAAAAATTGGAGCATACTTTGATGATTCAAACTAAAGATCCTCCAAGATTTTATTTCTCCACATAGTTTCACAACCTACACTGACCACAACTTTATACTCTACTTTTGTTGAAGATAATTCAATTGTACTTTGAAGTTTACTCTGCCATGAGAAAAATCCTAAACCAAGAATGAATACATATCTTATTGTATATTTTCTTAAATCCACTAATCCTACCCAATCAGATTCAGAATGTCCTAGAAGATCAAAATCTATGAACTCCTTATATAGTATGCCAAAGTCAAGAGTATCTTTGACATATATTAATACCCATTTTACAGCTAACCAATGTAATTACTATGGTTTATACATGAAATGAGATATAAAAATTACTACAAAACAAATATCTAGTCTAGTGGTAGTGAGATATATGATACTACCCAATAGCTACCGATATACTATTTCATTGACTAGTGGTGAAGCAATGTCTAATGAAATTTTAACCCCAACTTCCAAAGGTGTGTGAATTGGATTACAATCCATCATTACAAACCTTTCAATAAATGATTTGGAATACTTATTTTTTGATATGAATATATCACAATTACCTTGCAAAAAGTCTACACCTAAACAATATTTGAGTAGTCCTAAGTCTGTCACATCAAAAGTACAACAAATATCAACTTTCATGTACTAAATGAAACTAGGACTACTCCCAGTGATGGATATATCATCAACATATAAAATGAGAATTAAGATATCATCACTAGGCACTTTTACATAAAGAATTGGTTCATAATTACACATTTTGAAACCAAAACCCCTAAGGTAAGAATATATTTTCATATACTAGGCTCAAGGAGCCCATTTAAGCCCATAAAAGGACTCAATCAACCTATATATAAGATGTTACTTACCAAGTACCTAAAACCCTTATGGTTGTGACATGTAGACCTCCTCCTATAGATCATCATTCAATCAGGTACTCTTGACATCCATGTGGTGCACCTACCATCCAAACTATTAGTAACATTAATAATCAAATGAAAAGTTACCATCTTAGTAGTAGGAGAAAAAGTCTCCTCATAGTCAACCGGATCCTCTTGTGCACAACCTTTTGAAACAAGTCTAGATTTATATTTGTCTAAGGAACCATTTTCCTTACACTTTGCCTTATATATCCATTTAAAACCAATGGATTTATTTCCTAGTGGAAGCTCTATTAGCTCCTAAGTCTTGTTTTTCATTAAGGAATCATATTGAAATTAAATGGTTGATTCATAATCAAGGTTCACTTTGGCCTCTAAAAAATAATTAGGCTCAAATTTTTCTGAAACTATAGTTTTTAAACCAAAATTAACATGATTGCTTATATTACCAAGATACTTTCCTAACCTTAATCTTATACCTTTCACACCTTGTGGCAAGTCTCCCTTCTTTAGTGTGTCCATTATGGTAGAGTACCAATTTAGATTCTTTGGGTGTTTTGTTGAAACCTCACAATGACCTACAATAATTCCCTCTCTAGAATGTGATTCTATTGATGAAATACAATCCTTCTCAAATTTCACATGACAAATTATAATAGAATTATTAGAACGAAATAATGACTCAATATCTAAAACTATAACATTTTCTATGAATTATGACATCTATTATTTTACTATGACATCTCTATTTACTAAAAAATTGTTAGTGGAAACATCAAGTAATATGTAGGCCTTGGACTATTCACTTTATCCAATAAAAATATATGCAATATTCTTTACATCCAAGTTACTTCTCTTTTGACTAAGAATAACTAAAAAATCTATACAACCAAAAATTCTAAAATCACTTACATCTAGAGCTTGACCCGACCAAGCCTCATCTAGAGTCATATTTTCTAATGATTTTGTAGGAATTTTGTTGAGGATGTAAACTAATTTATTCACTACTTCTACCCAATACTTATATGGGACATTTCTACTTTGAACCATATAACAAGCCATGCCCATCACCATCCTATTCCCCCTTATCATAACTCCATTTTTTTGTAGAGTGTAAGGGATAGTATATTGTCTGTGTATGCCTTCAGTGTTAAAAATATCCTTGAGCTATTTTGAGGTGAATTCACCCTCATTATCCATTATAAGATATTTCACTAGTCATCCCACCTATTTTTCAACCATAGCTTTCCAAGATGTGAAGTTATAAAATCAATTAGATTTCTTAACTAAAAAGTACACCCAAATTTTCCTAGAGACATCATCAAACAATAATAGAAAATAACAACCTCTGGTAGGAGTCAGTGTTTGCATTGGACCATGAAAATCTACATGAACTAGATTTAATACTCCCTTAGCTATCCAAGATTTACCAACATTAAATGAATCTATAACTTGCTTTCCCAACTAATATCTAGTACATACATGATGACTATATCGAATATAAGGAATCCCCTTAACCATATTAGTCTTGCTCAATGTATTCAAATACTAGAAATTTAAATGCCCATACCTTTCATGCCATAGTGAACTTGTGTTATCAATCACTGTAATTGCACCTTATTTTTCCCTTTGTGGATTTGTGATATTATACAAGCCTTTCTCACCAATCCTATTGCAATATTATTTTGATCTTTGGTAGTGACTAAACATTTTTGTCCTTGAAACATAAAATTAAAATCATATTTTGTAGTAATCTCACTAATTAAAAGAATATTTTTGTTCATATCAGGGACATACCTAACATTATAAAATGTATACTAGATAGTATCATTATCACTCCATTACCATACCCTTTCACAAAGTCAGTTCTACCATCTCCCAAAGATACAGATTAATTACTACTCTTATTTTCAAAAAAATCCACATACCAGTCCTTATGTCATGTATAATGGTGAGATGCCCTTAAATCAAAGTACCAAGCTCAATCCACCATATAATTACTATTGGAGGCCATGAATACAAAATCAAGAAATGTTTTCTCTCTTTCACCTTCAACTATATTTGCATGATGAGATTTCCTTTTGGAGTTAGCCATATCTTATTTTTTTCCTAAAATCTTTTTTAATGTAACTAGGTTGCTTACAGTAAAAACATTTCCACTTATATCTCTTATTAGAACCACTTACTTATAAAAGTTATATATAATAAATGTTAGCTTTACCAAACTG
The DNA here is from genome assembly GCA_037957365.1 of Torreya grandis. Classification (NCBI taxonomy): domain Eukaryota; kingdom Viridiplantae; phylum Streptophyta; class Pinopsida; order Cupressales; family Taxaceae; genus Torreya; species Torreya grandis. The sequence continues at coordinate 1,376,598 of JARHVA010001518.1, forward strand.
CTTACCCTTTACCCTGATTAACAATGCACTCTCTATAGAAGTAGATGTAGATAAAATTACCTACTCATTCCATTTCTCTTTTTACAATAGCAATGTGGAATTTTTTCATAGTCCAAAGTTTGTGCCTCAGTAATCCTATGCAAGGAATATAAAAATGACTCAAATTAAGATGAAAGATTCTACATAACTAGAGAAATCAAATCTTACTCATCAACATGCTTCTACACAATCTTAAACTGATTTCTGATGTCCTTGATCTATAATAAAAGCTTAGAAATAGAGCCACCTTCCTACATCTTAGTGTAAAATAATAGATTATTCAAATACAATAATCTCTTGGCTTCAAAATTTTAATATTTATAAGTAATATTAGTCCATAGGGTTGATGCATCATTTGTATTTTGATCTCTTAGATTAGTCTGATGGTTTTAACAACATAGCCCATTAATGACATTTATCACAGTAATCAATATTAGTGACAAGATTTTTTTCTTTAATAAGCAATATTTGATAAAAAATTTTATATTTACATATTTTTAAAACCTTGTGACTCCAAAAATTTAAATTCTTGCCTATCAAATTTTGTGAATCTGGGAACAAGAGGTGTTGTAAACTAGCCACTTTGACCTAGTTTTTATAAAAAAATGAATGTATTAGAAAAACTATAATGAATTTACATAAAATTCCTCATACCCATAGAATCAAATCATATTATTGACTATGCCTCTAGTTTTCATAAAAAAATCAACACTGTTGGGGAAATTTTAAACTTTTCATCTTTAAAAACATAAAAAATAGATAAAAATAATTAATTTGGGAGATGTTCAACTCCAATTTCAAAAATTAATTATCCATAAAATATATATATATATATATATATATATATATATATATATATATATATATAATGACAAAAATTTTGAGCAAATTGGCTTTACGGTTTGCTCGTAACACAATTAATTATGTTCCTCCAAGCAAATATTTATGAAAAATCAATTTCCTAAAATTTAAAAAATAAATTATTTTTTTCCAAATTTTAATTTAAATGCACCTTATTTATGATTTTATAGATTAAAACATAGGATTTAAATACTTTCATGAAATAAATCCACCAATATAAAAACACCTATGCTTTTGTGGAGAAATAGCTTGCCTGCAAAACTTCTGAAGCTGATTCTAGATGCAATTCCTATCCAAATTGAATTCCATCAGATCCATGAATCCTCTCCTGACTAAGATAAAATTTCATAAGTAATAAATAAGATATATAGTCAAGAAATGAATTTTTGGCTTATTCTATTGTGCCTTCCAGTGTCATCCGACATGTGGGGGTAGGAAAAAATATAATTAGGCCTAGAGCCTCTCTTTTGACTTCCTCTCCCTATATCTTGGTCTTAATAGAAACTATTATTTTCTCTAATTATTTATATTTTTATATGGTTACAAAAAAATAAAATTTATTTTCTTTCTCTCATGGCTCTCCACTGGGTGCTTTACGTTCCTTCTTGACAAGTCCATCCTCTCTCACTCCACAAGCTCCCTCCAAAGCTTCTTACACCACAAAATTTGAGACCATATTATATTTAAAAAAAGAGATGAAGAAATCAATTTAATATAATACTAAATAATACATGAGGATCCTATTAAATAGGCATAAAATAACTACTTGAGAATATAGGATGTGGTTGAAATAATAATCATTAGGTAGCATAAAATAACTAGGCCCATCAAACCAACTAACCTATTTACCCAAGTGATTAAAACCACTATAAAAAAATGCATAGATAATATACCTTAGTCATAAAACTAAGGTATTTTAAATATTATGCTAACATAAAACACTAATGATATCCAAGCTTTCCAATATTACCAAAGAGGAAACTATACTCTTAGGAGTAGAGCACATCAACACTTTACTACCTCAATACCATATGAAAATCCTACTACACAACCTAATTCTAAGGCTAGAAGTGATCCACCTCCACCAAAATTGAGTGATGATCAACTCTCCACTAGTAAAATAGGTTATAACATCATGAAAGACATGAAAAATATTAATTTAGACATAACTCTCCATAAATTAGCTCAGATCATTGAACAAAGGGATTTGTTTCTTAAGTCTCTCACTAACAAGAGTAGTCAGACTAGACAAAATAACCCAACAAATACCAATGTTGTAAGATATAAGATTGGAGAAAAGGTTTCACTATTCTTACTTAAAATTAGAATTTTTAGTAAGAATCTTCAAAACTATACTATAGATTCTAGTGTATTAGCTAATGTTATACCTACATGTGTTTTCAAGAAGTTAGGATTGTTTCCCATGAAATAAAATAAAGTGGTAGTTTGTATGGAAAAGTTTCAAGTCAAGGTCATTTTAAAACTATTAAATGTACATATGTATCTGCAAGTTAAACTAAGAGGGCAATATTTTATAAACATATAGGTAGTAGAGATACCAAAAACATATGGCATACTATTAAGTAGAGATTGGTTAAGATCACTTAATGGCTATATGACAATTGAATTTTCCCACATGTGGATACCATGGAGACGAGTATAAAATCAAAATAGAATTGATAGAGATCCAAAAATGAAATTGATGATAACAAAATAAAATTCAACCAATGAGTAAGTTAATTTCACTTTTATAGAGGTAGGTGTCTATACTTTATCAGCCAAACCAATAAAGATAAAAAAGTTTGATCATGATTAAAATTTAGGTATGTGGTCATTATATTTATATGGAACATGATTTAAGCAAGGATCTAGGTCTGGTATTGTCTTAATTGATCCCAATAGTAAGAAAAATGTTGTAGCTTTTAGATTATAATTTTATTATACTAACAACATGACATAGTATGAAGCTTTGGTTGTGGATATGTAGTTTGAAATCAGGTATGATTTCCATCATTTAAGAGTCTTTAGTGAATCTAAATTGGTTTTAAATTGGCTACATAACAAATTTCAATGAAAGCTTTATTATTTTAAGAACTATAAATATCATGTTTGAGGTTTTATTGAATCTTTTAATATTTTTAACATTTTAGTCATCCTCAGAGTTGAAAATGCAATGGTTGATTCATTAACCATCTCATCTACTAACCTCACAAAATTAGACAACAATAACTTGATTTTTTTAAATTAGAATTGATCTCTTGTTCCTCCATACATAATAATGTTAAAAATTTCCAAATTTTTGATGATGATAAACAAATTATTGATTTTTTGTCTAAGTACAACACTTTAAATGCACAAGTAATTGATAAAGAAGAAATAATTGATGTCAAAGAAAAAATATTAAATTATGATGAAGTGATTCAACTAAAGGATAATCATATTCTAAAAGGGATGTTATCACTTGAGAGATTGTATTACCTAAATAACATAGAATTTAGATAAGGAAAATAGTTTTGGCTGAGTTAGGAATAATGAATTCTCAACATGAAAACTATAGACAAGCTTGAAAACATGGTGGTTGGACCTGAATACAATAATGAAGAGATACAAACATTGAATAAGATTTTATTATGCTATTAAGTTATCACAACATAGAACTACAATGACTTGAATATGTTTGAACCTTAGGTTATGACACATAACATTACCCTAAAACTTGATCAAAGACCATTTAGGTAATGTCAAAGGCTATTAAATCTAGTCTTGGAATCACTCATTATGAAAGAATTTTAGATTATGTTAATAGCTAGCATTATCTTCCTAGTACATCATTCAATTTTGGTGACTAACCTAGTATCTATGAGGAATAAAAATGGAGAAATACACCTTTGTATAGATTTTAGAAATCTCAACCATGCATCAAATAAAGACAAATATGCCTTACCTTCACTTGATGAAGTAATTCAATAGGTCAATGGTTTAAAGATGATGTCATATTTGGGTAGATTCTCAAGTTACAACTAGATCTTAGTAGACAAAGTAGATAGATATAAAACTACACTCACCACAAAGAGGGGCATATACACTTATAAGAAAATACCATTTGGTTTTCTTAATGATAGTGCCAAACTATAACGAGATATGGACACTGCTTTCAAAGGCCTAATTAGGAAGTGTATAGTAATATACATGGATGAATTTTTTGTATTTCTAAAATGTAGATAAAATAATTTAAATCATGTAGTGAAGCTATTGAAATGATACAAAAGGTTTGGCATATCTCTTAATCCCCAAACATGTGTCTTATATGCAACATAAGGTAGGCTTTTAAGTCACATTATCATGAAAGAAGGTATGCCAATTGACCTAGAATGAGCTAGTGCTATTTAAAAAAATTAGCTACCAAACAGTAGGAAAGAGTTGAAATCATTTTTTGGAAAGACAAATTTTGTACTAAAGTTTATTTATGGTTTTGATGAGATCACTAAACCTATTAATGATATGTTAAAATAGGATGCTACTTATTTGAAGCGGTGTTTCAAGAAATCAAAGATGCAATTATGCAAGATCCTATGTTGGTCAACCTATATTATGCTAAAGATTTCTATATTTATTATTTTGATCATGATCACATGATTGTAACAATGATGACACAAAGGTTTGAATATGGAGAGAATCCCATAGCTTTTATGAGCACATATTTGAAAGAAGCTAAACTGAAATACCCTATTTTAGAAAAAAAAGCCCATACATTGGTGAAGGTAGTAAAAAATTTTCATCATTATATATTGATAAATAAGGTACACACCATAGTTACAGACCTTGCAGTCAAGAAAATGCTAGGACAAAATGAGCTGGGTGAAAGAAGAGGATGATGGGTTACTAAACTTAGGAATATGATATTGAAGTAAGACCTACAAAATTGGTATGCAATCAAGGTTTATCTAGGCTAAATTCATAAGTTGATCCCAAAATTTCCATAATATAATTTGATCAATATGAAATTTAGTTTGGTCCATGGTATGATTCAATTATTCATTATTTTATTTATGGAAAGCCACCAACCCATTTTGATAAAACACATAGATGATCACTAAGACTAAAGACTGTACACTACATGTTTCAAAGAGGAGTTTTGTACCACAAGAATCATGAAGGGATTTAATTGAGATGTCTATCTAAGGATGGAGTACAAGAGGTGATGAATTCATTTCATAATAAATTAGGAAGTTATCATCCTTCTAGTAATGTCATAACACAAAATTCTTAGAGCTGATTACTATTAGCCAATGTTATTCAAATATGCTTATGCACATACAAGGAGTTATCATTAATGCCAAATATTTGATAAAATAGAGATTCATGCTCCCATTATATTTAAACTATTAATATAAGAATTTTTATTTTACCTAATGGGGATTAGACTTCATTGGGTTCATTATTCCCAACTCATTAGTTGGTCACAACTTCATTCTCACCACAAAAAACTATTCTACAAGGTGAACTAAAGTTAAAGTGAAAAGGAATAACCCAACTTATTGTATTTATATAAAAATATATTATAACTCAATATAGGACACCTAAGTCACTTGTCTATGATAATAGACCAACTTTTCAATCAATAGAGATGACTGAGTGAGCTTATTAGGATGAAATTACATTAAAATTTTCTTGAAACCATTATCCCAATGGAAATGGTTTGGCAGAGTCTACCAATAAGAATATGTTAAATTCCATGAAGAAAGTAATTGACCAAAATACCCAAAATTGGCATGTTCTCCTTAAATATGCCTTATGGACTGACAAAATAAGGTACAAACAAAGATTGAATAGTTCCCCTTATTGCGTTATCTATGGAATAGAACCAATTTTTCCAATACAACCCAAGAATCCCACTTATCAATTCATACACGAATACATGGAGGTATATTTGGGAAGTTAGTCTCTATTCTTGGACCTCATCCAATTAGAAGATAAATTAGATGAATCTTTAAATTTTTTTAGCAAATCTCAAGCTATTGTGAAGAGATGGTTTGATAAGAAAGCATAAGTGAAAGCCTTTCATTTTATATTTGGTCTTACTATGGGACAAAACACATGAGTGAAAGGGTCAACATATTAATTTTAGTCCTGTGTGGATTGGTCCTTATTAAGTATATGAGACTTTGAGATAGAATTCGTTTAGATTGAAATATATCCAAGGCAAGGATTTGTTAATACTAGTTAATGGACAATACTTGAAGCAATACTTCATGGTTGTCTCATCAAATATTAGGTTTGAGTGAATATATTCAAGTTCCTTTGTGTATATATTTTGTACATAATTTTTGTTTCTGAGTTAGGGTTTCATGTTTTGTTTTCTATTTAACTTAGTTTACTTTTGTTGGTTTATTTGTTTCATTTGTTGTTGTTTTCCCTTCCTACATGGTTTAAGTTGTTTTATGTGTTTGATATTTTTCTATCTTGTAGTGTGTATTTTCACGCATTTATCAAATTTTTTGTCATGTTTATTATGAGAATTCAATCCTTAAAAGGATATATATGTTCATGTTCTAGTCTTGAAAGAGTGAGTTCTGTCCACAATTAAAAATATAGGATGGTCAAATTTTGCAAGAATGGATGATGGATCTATAGATGACACTATGTTAAAATAATGTTGTGTCCTTATGCTCCTATAGGTCAAGAAATTCAAATGGTGGAAAAAAATTTATGAGAATTTTCAATCATTTATAAATTAGAATGTGAATCATATTTGAATAGTTACATATAATACTACAAGTTCTTTATGCATTTTTGGAATTTAAAATCTTTTGATTTGAAATAAAATGTGTGAAGTTTAGAAATGTTTCATTTTCTTATTGAATCCATCAAATTGCACTTAAATTCACAATTGTAAACAAAATGCAAATATTGACTTGATTTAACTTTATCTTAATAGTTTTGGATTTTCTAATCTATCATTATACCCATGGATTGGTCCCCAACCATCAATGGAATAAACAATGAAATATTGTCAAAAGAAAGAAATCAAAAGGAAAATGAATAAAATGAAAGATCCAAATTCTTTCCTTGAAAGGGTGATTCAGGTAATCTCCACCATAAGATTTATGGCTTAGTTAAAAACATAACAAGGCCATGGGTGGGACCATATGTATCTCTATTAGGGCTATATATGTTTGGATGTCAATAGAGCAATGCCCATGCCATTTTCCCCCAAGCCAAACATCCAAATTGTACTTCTAATAAATTTTAACCATTTTAGTCAAGTTTAAATTTATTTACTTGAATGTAAGAGCAATAAAATCAATAAATTTTGACACACATTGATGGTAGTAGGTAGATATCAAACTTAGTATGTCATATATTGATACAAACTTTAGTGATTTCATCTTTCTCTTTTCCCTGAGAGAGTTATTTATTATTTTATGTTTTGTGTTGAGTTTGATGATTTATAGTCTAGGTTTTAAATGTTGAGAACATTATCCCCATATAAGTCCCCATTTTTTGGGTCCAACACATCCCATACTCATATAATTACATATAGAGACCCTCTTGCTTTAACATAGTTATTTTATTTTTATGTTCTTGCATACTGGTAAGATTTCATTTGGGAATGCCATTCAAATGATAGATATTTGGTTCCATTTATAGCATCTAGCTTATGATCTTGACTTGTTTATAACATTATATCATCTATATGCATCATAAAACTATATACTTCATATAATCTCAAGGGTTAAGTAAAATGTGGATTCATGTATGACCAAATTATTTCTCATTATCATAGTTATAACCATTTTCCTTGTGCTACACTGTTGATATGTTTAACTATATTATGGTCATGTTTCATGCATATTCATTTAAATTTTAATCTAGATGATCATGCTATCCATTCAAAATGTATATTTAGTTGTTAAAATATTTTATTGTATTCAAAATAATGTTTATCTTCTTTAGGTATTTATTAAAAATTAGGGTTTATTTATTTTTTAAGCTTTCCTTTTAGTAGATTTTGATTTGAGTTGAAACTAGTTTTGAATTTCTTGTGTTAAGTCTATGTCATTAGATGCTTTACTCAGGGGTTATTCATGCTTTCATAGATTTTTGTTTTTGAATAACCTACTGATTATTTCTAGAGACTACCTTTGTTTTTTCTTTGTTCATAGAGATGAAATTCTCCACAATCAAATATTTTCAAACAACTAAGTATTTTTAATTCCCCAAGTCCTAAGATTGTGCCAGGTGTCACAATCTCAAAAACCTAATGACCTAGAAGTGTTACAATAGCTATAAAGATTTGTTCCCTGGGATTATGCCACATGTCATCATCCAACTAACCTAGAGGTGATGTCAACATAATTCCTTGTATGGTCATTGCCAGGTGAGTAGAACAATGAGAGTTATCGACATGTCATCAAACTACGAACCTAAAGGAGTTGTCAACATAATTCATTGTAAAATAATTATTTTATGAGTGAAGTAACAAGAACCATCCACATGTTAAAAAACAAATAATCAAGGAGTATACCAACAATTTAAATTTTTTACCCCCAAGACCCTAATATTGTGCCACTTGTCACCATATTGGGAGCCTAAAGTCCTAAAATGATGGTCGTATTTAACCAAAGACTACGTGGTCCTAGGAAATCCATGATTATAGTGAATTAAAATCAATATAAGGATAAAATGTGAAAATTGGTATAGAATTAGACATGTAAACATCCCCTTATCATAAAACAAGTATAAACTTGATGGCTAGGGCAAAGACTGAGTGATGAGAAAGTGATGGCTTATGTTGGACTAAAATCAAATATAGTAAACAAAGGAAAATAAGCAACTGTAGGACATAGATATGAGCATTGTTAACATAGAGTTAGTTAAAATAACTTGTGTCAAAGATATAGTGAGCTAATTTAAAAAGGAACATGGAAAAATAGTAATAACAGTAGGTGGAAATAAATTGAAAAGAAAAATAAATAGTTATTAGACCTAGATTGCAAAGAAAATGAGATCAAAGGAAATATACATAGCATGCAATTTCATCATTATTCATAGGCACCAAATAATTTTATCAATATGACTAAGTGAAATATATTTATAGATTGGAATAATTTATCATTCTAATGCGACTCAATTATTGAGTATTAAATAAGAAATTGGGAATGGAAAAGGTTAATTCATGAACTAATTACTCTATCATTGGGATTAATTCAAAATGATGTGGTTGTTTATCATTAAATTTCCAATTAGGTAGTGGAATAAATTTAATACCATAGATTACATATTGTTCATTAGATATTGGAATGCATTGGAGACTGAATCCACTTCTATCCTATAAATTATATCTAAAAATATGCCATAACTAGATCTTTATCCTTCCTTGATGTGTTATTATAGAAGACTTATTTAAAATTAGTTATTCCCTTTAAGATTTGTATCATAAGCATTTAATTTATGTTTGTGCATCATATCCATGATGGACTAACATTTTATATAAGAAGCATTAATTGTTATTGTAAAAGGTCATCAGATTTGATCCCAAAACATTGTCAAAATAACTCTAAGATTACACCTACTTTGTTTCTCATGATTTTGGATTTTGATTGTTTACCAAGGTTGGAAAATTTGATCCCAAAGCACTATCATAATAATTACAATATTACACCTTATTTATTTCTCATGCTTTTGTATTTTTATTGTTTTCCAAAGTTAGTAAATTTGATCCCAAAACACTATTAGAATAACACCAAGATTACACCTTTATTTCTCATGCTTTTAGATTTTGATTGTCTTCCAAGGTTGACACATTTTATCATCAAAACTATATTGATATTGAGATAGGATTTCACCTATGATTCTTAATAGTTTTGTCTTGATGGTTTACCAAATATCTTAATTTCATAAGTAATCTATGGAGAGAGTTTTTTTATATTGTTGGTAAGTGGATATACAATCAGATTAAGCACTAGCTAGTTTAATTAGATTTAAGAGATAATTATGGTTATCTTGAAGTTTACATTGTTCATGGTGTGAAAATAACTACAAGATCATGTATCTTCCTTTCTTTGAATAGAGGTATATATTTAATGTTCACATATTATTCCTTGGAATCTTGCTCATTGTGGTGTTTCATTTATGCAATAGCCAAATTTGATGCCAAATGATTAATTACAAACCAAATTAACCTAATTTTTAAGTATTGGAAGACCCATTTAAATCAAGGAATTTATCTCTTTTATTCCCTACCCTTCCCTCTCTTCTATGTTTTTTTATGAAAAACATATACCCATTACATTGTAAACAAACCATTTATAGAGGAACCAATGGTGAGATATTGAATATCAAGAGGAAAACATTTGAACCTTTGGTGGAAACAATAATAGATTACCCATGATATAATATTTTGGAAGTTTCTTAGCTCTTAAATCACTAATATATCCTAAAAACAAGGGGACTTTTTTCCCATGAGATGTTATTTTGTTCATTTAGATCAGTTAGTTCCTAACTGTGTTTGAGTGATTCATAGTTTTAGCCTAATAGAATGGTCATCTCATAAAATAACTAGAACATTAATTTTTATCTAGAAAAATAGATAGAGCATTGAAGGGTTATCTAAAAAAATGGAAAGACAATTAAATGGTCATCTCAAAAAATGATGAAAGTGTTGAATGGTCATCTCCCAAATGGTGAGAACATTAAAGAGTTATCTTATAAAATGCTAAGAGCATTTAATAATCATATTAAAAAATGGTTAGCTCACAAAATTATGAGAGTGTTGAAGGGTTATCTCAAAAAATAGAGAGATAATTAAATGGTTTAGGGAAATATGGATGGGGGGTACAACCAATTTGACTTGAGATGCCCCATGCATCCAAGCACTACCTACATAGTCTATGTGTACCTCAAGATGATGTAGTTCTCCCAAGAAATGTGAGATTGATGAAGAAAACATGATTAATAATGGATATTATTGGAGGGTTAACCACGCTAAACTCCAAATAACATCACTCTAAATAAGACCAAGGGAGAAAACCCCACTGGTGGATAGGGTGATGAATTAGAAATTATTTTACGATCGAGTATCTCTTATAGAGGTATACACCCCATTTAAAAAGTTTTTATTTTTAGGTTTTAAAAAAAATTTAGGTTTTTTTAAATAATTAATGTAAGGGAATATTTACAAATGTACAAGGAACCATCTAGAAAAAGACAAAAAACTTTAGATAGGGGCTCAAACAATAACTAAATCAATTACAACTATAATACCATGAACCAACAATAAAACTTAAGGCAAAAAGAAAACCAAACAATTAAAAATAGGAATAAAAATCTATGAAATGGGAGAAATAAATTTGAATAAGTGAAAGGGAGAGGTTTCAAGAAATTTCCAAGCAAGAAAACCATACTGAAGTACCCTGATATATATATATATATATATATATATATATATATATATATATATATATATATATATATATATCAATGATGATCAATCAAAAATGAATTTTAACATGCCTTCTAAATATGTGTAGAACCTATTGGTTATAACTAAGGTCATGATGGTAATTATAAATGGGAACAAGTAAAAAATTTGACCAGGGTATAAAATATGAAGGGAAGGGAAATATAAATGGGTGCAAAACAGATGCCCCCAAGCAAGGGTTATCATAGACAATCTTCAACCAAATCAAATGTAGAAGCACTTGAGATGCATAATATTCTTGGACTAATGTAATGATATTACTTCACCAAGTAATAAAAATAACAAGAATATATCACAATGATATGGAAATATAGTATAAAATATGAATAATAGATAAACCACTTTGAGTGGGAAACCTCCCAAATGCTTGTAATAATAAATGAATACTCTGATATGATGATAAACAACTACCCACAACCTCCTATATATAGTATACCTAGGCCATGGTTACTCTATAGGCTGACCTATTAACCTAATGAAATCATATAAAATTGTAATATAACATCAAAGAGGGATAATTAAGCCACAAGTCTTATCTCGATACATGTGATAGGTTAGGGGTATAACATACACTTACCCTTCAAACCAAAGTTATCCTCAATGATGAACAAATCTATATGTTATTTTAGAAAATATTCAACCTCCCAAGTTTCATCCTCACTACTTAGGTTCTTCTACTTGATCAGTTATTCCTTAATCTCTCTAGTTTTCAACCTCTTAGTATGTGTTTGTATGATCTTCTTTGGTTCCAAAATGACTCATCCTTCATCTAGTTTTGGTAGCTCTATTTGGGCTAAAAATTTCTATCAAATGACCTTATTCAAGTAATAAAAATGAAATAATAGATGTATGCGAGATGAATGAGGCAACTCCAACTTATAATCCATACTTCTAATTTTTTTGCATAACCTAATAAGGGCCATAATACTTAGGAGCAAGTTTATTGTCCTTATTTTGTTAAATTAAGGACATCTAATTGTAAGGATGAAAACATGAAAATACCTAGTTACCAATATCAAAATGTCACTCACTACAGTGTTGATCTACTTTTTTCTTCATCTTATTTTGTGCCAATTCCAAATTCTCTCTCAAACCAACCAAAACCTCTTGTTGATGTTGAGTGTGCTCCTCCACATATCAAACCTTAGTTTGCAGCCTTAAGGAAGAAGTGATGGAATGTGGATGGTAACCATATACTACTATAAATGGGGACATTTTATAAGAGGTATGGAAATATGTGGTATACCACCATTCTACAAGTGGTAGCCATTTAAACCAACATTATTGCTTATCTGAGATGAAAAAATAGAGATACCCATTTAAACATTTGTTGACCACTTCTATTTATTCATCAAAGTGGGGGTGGTAAGATGAGTTATGAGATATATGAGTACCCAAATAAGAAAATAGTTTAGTCTAAAAATTACTATTGAAAATAGGATCACGATCACTTACAATTATTTTTGGGGTTCCATGTAATTTTAGAACTGCCTCCAAAAAAATAGTTACTACTATACTTGCTATAAATGGGTGTGAGAGGGAACAAAAATGGGCATATTTTATAATCATGTCCATAATTACCAAGAGAAAATTCTCACCTTTAGAATAAGGTAACCTTGTGATGAAATCCATGGAAACCTCCTCCCACCTTTGACTAGGAATTGCTAAAAGTTGTAATATATCTAGGGTCTTAACTGTCTCACCTTTGTTTTATTAGAATATCAAGCATCCTACCATATTTTTTTTGTACATATTCTATGATTCCTTACAAAAATACTTATTTCTTGATTCTATGATAAGTTTTCAATAACCCAGAGTGTCCCCCAATTGGAGATGTATGTAACTCTGTAATAATATTATACTTCAACTCTAAATCTTTGCACAAGTATAACCTATCCTTATACCATAGGTAATTAAATTTCCATTCAAATTTGTTAGAGGTTATATAACCTTGATGGATATTATAAATCAGAACCTATGTATCCTTGTCTAGCTCCCACTATAACCTAGCTTCATCTACCCAATCTACTTGCAAGATGGACATTGCATAAAGTAATGTTTTTTTGGATGTATCCATCTAGATAGTGCATCTTCTACTACATTATCTTTAACCTTAATGTATATGATTTCAAAATCATAACCCAACTTTTTTACCTGCTTTTGTTATTCCTCAAATGATAATATTTTCTCCAAAATGTATTTGAGTATATCATGATCCATTTTCACCTTAAAAATGTCTATCCATTAAATAGCTCCATTGTTTTACTTCATGAAGAATAACCATGATTTATTTATCATAGATAGGTTTTTAGAGATTCTTACCTATGAATTTATGACTCTCAAATACAAGGGGTCTTCCTTATTGCATTAGTACTACTCCCAACCTTGATCTAAAATCATCACATTTAATAATAAACATCTTAGAGAAGTTTGGAGTTCTCAAATGATTTAGTGGCTACATCATCCCAGTGGAAGAGATACTTCTTTGGAAATGTAATGAGTGGAGTTATTATGATGCCATAACCTTTCAAAAATCTTTGGTAGTAATCTATTAGTTGAGGTTTTTGAGAATTTTGGCCATTGGCCAATCTACCATAGCTTTTATCTTATGAGGATAAAATTTGACATCTTCATGGGATAGAATGTGACCCAAGTACTCTACCTCATGTACTCCAAAAGCACATTAAGATGTCTTCAAATATAGCTGATGTTGTTTTAAAATTATCAACACTTGTTTCACATGTTACAAGTGTTATTCCCATATCTTAATGTAAATCAGTATGTCATTAAAGAAAACCAACACAAAATTCTTTAAAAAAGGCCTAAAAATAATGTTTATCAAGCTTTGAAAAGTAGATGGTACATTTTTAAGACCAAAAGGTATTACCAAAAACTCATAATGGCCTTAATGAGTTCTAAAAATAGTTTTATGATCATCTTCATCGTGGATTCTAATTTGATGGTACCTTAAATGAAGATCCAATTTCATGAAATAAATAATTCCATGCAACTAATCAAGTAAATCATCAATTAATATAATAGGAAATTTATCTTTGATGGTGTACTTGTTGAGTTTCTATAATCTAGGCATATCTTCCATGTGTCATCCTTATTATGCACCATGACCAATGGCAATGAATATGCACTCTGGATGTTCCTGATGATCCTTGCTTCCAACATCTCATGGACCATATTTTTTATTTCACTCTTTTGTGCATATGGATATCTATATGGTCTAATATTTGGTGGTTGACTCCTTATAAGGATTTGAATGGCATGATCATGTTCTCTTTTTGGTGGTAGTCCTTTTGGAATGGCCTCAAAAATAGATGGGTGTTCATCAAAAATATTTTGTAGATCAAGATGTGGAGATGGCTTTATGGGTTTAAATTTTATGGAACACAATTGTTCTATAAATTCTTTTTCCCCCTTTTTTTTATCATTTTTATCATTTGATGTAAACTAATTGATTGTCGACATTTTTCCTGCAATCTACATAGTTCAATTTTTATACCTTCAAAATTAAAGTGAATGAATATTTATTGGAAGTTCATCTCAATTGTAACCAAGGTTTTGAGACATTAGAATACTAAAAAAATGTCTATATTACCCATGGGAATAACAAATATAGGATAATATAGATTATACTCACTTATATCAAGCTTATTATTATGGTATTTCCTTGAACAATTGATTATGCCACCATCTGTAATCATGACCTAAAATTTTGGTTATGGGTAAAATAAACAATTAAATCAAGTTCCCAACTTATGGTTGATGAATTATGTGTGATCCCTAAGTAAATTAACATTTTCACCCTTTGTTTCTTGAGGAAACCCACCACCTTAAGTCTTTAAGGAGTGATAATACCCAAAAGTGCATGAAAAGAGATTGTAGGTTTAGAATCTTTAGGAACCTCCTTTCCTAATCATCATTATAGGAAGCATCCTATTCATCATCTTCATTAGATCCCTCAATTTATAATAACTTCTTCTCAGCACATCTATGTCCTTTGCTCCACTTACTATCACAATTGAAACATAATCCTTTTACATGCTTCTCTTCAATGTGTTAAGGGGTCAATCTAGTAGGTGGAGGAAATGATGGTGTTGATATGTTATGATCTCTAAAGTGAGTGAATTATTGCTTCTTTTTGGATATGAAATTTTACTTAGCCTTGCATGCCATGATAATAGAATCAAAAACCGTAAGTGGATTCAACATGCATACCTTATGTTGAATGTGGTCCTTGAGGCCTCCCAAAAATAGGTCATTTAGGTTCTCATCAAAAATTATCTCCACAATTAAATATAGGTTATAAAAATTATGAATATAATCCTTGAATAAACTATTCTACTACAATTTTTCCAGTTGGTTGAAGTAAATCTATCAGACTATTGTTATAGTGTAATTGCAGCTTCTCTGCAATAACTAACCAGGTGACACTAAGAGTCATATTTTTATTTTGAGTACACAACCATTGATACCAAATGAATTTTTTAGGTTTTAGATACATGTATGCCATGGTAACCTTATATTTACATGGTATTTGATGAATATCAAAAAAATTCTCCATTTGGTTGATCTAATTGAGTGGATCCTTTCCATGAAATTTATGCATATCTACCTTTGGTAATGAGTTTCATTGTGATAAGGTACTTGGGTTTGGATTAGGATATTTGGGATATCCCCATTGGTAGGGTTGTGTATCATGGATAACTAGCTGATTTGAATAATTATTTTTTAAATCTATCATGATATTTTCCAAACTAGATTGTACAGATTTCATATCAAATTATATACCTTCCATCTCACTTTGAATTCCTTGCACATTATAGTCAAGATGGCTCACTTTGTGATCTATCTAAGAGAACCCTAGTATAAAGGATATATTAAATCCACCTTTTAACTCCATCTATTCCTTGTTAAGAGTTTTACCTAGGGTTTTGGCATTATTTGGCCCTTAATTTATGGTCCTGTTATAAAAGGGCTTGATAATGTCAACTCTGATTGGTATTTTTGACCTAAATTTGACCAAGTTATTTTTTACTTATGTTAGCCTCAAACATCAACCTAAAAATAACATGCCCTATATATATTTTTTCTCATATTTCCAAAAATTTAAATAAATCTACAAAATTCCTTGAATTACGCACTATAGAGCGAATTTATAAAAAACTATAAAATGGTGATAACTTTTTAAAAATAGACCCAATTGAGATTAAATTTTAATTAAAGCTTACTTGAATTATTTATAACCTTAGATAAAAAAAAAAATCATATAAATTCACAAACATTTGTGAGATATAGCCAAATTATAAGATCTAAGGTTTTTGTCCTGATTATGGCCCAAATCGACACTCCAATACCACTTGATATGATATTAACTCACCAAATAAGTAGAATAATAAAACTATCTTAATGATATGGAAATTTCATATAAAATATGAATAACATATAAGCCACTTCGAGTGGATAACCTCCCAAATTCTTGAAATAAGAAATGAATACTTTGAAATGATGATAAACAACTACCCACAACCTCCTATATATAGTCTACCTAGGCCATGGTTACCCCATAAGACAACCTAATAACCTAATGAAATCATATAAAAATGTGATATAACATCAAAGAGGGATAATTAAGACACAAGTTAGCTATTACTATCTTGATACATGTGATAAGTTAGGGGTGTAACATCTACTCTAACTCTTTCCCATATGGTGTATCTAACTAATATACCTCATAACCATAATTTATTATAATAATATATGGACCCAACCAATTGGAACCAAACTTGCCCTTATTTATACATTTTGTATTGGTGTTTTTCTAATTTTCCTTTTAGCACTAAATCACCAAATTAAAAATCTCTAGGAAGAATATGTTGGTTATAAATATGACAACCTATTCTAATAAGCTTTCTAAGGTTTAATGTAGTTATCCATTTATCATCTAAGAGCTCTAGTTCTTACAGTATAATGACTCTATAGTTATCCTCATTGAGTATATTATGTAATGATATTCATAGGGAAGGAAACATAATCTTTATAGGGATGAAGACTCATACAAAAATATTAAGTAATATGGTGTGGCACCTATATGTGTGTAATTACTAATCTGGTAATTCCATAAAGTTGGGAATAATTACAAGTTCCAATCATAGATCACATCATTTAAAAACTTCTTAAGAATCTTAATATTGTTTTTATTAGATACATTATATTGGCTATTACCTTGATGCAAATAGGGTGTGGACATTTTATACTTAATATGTTAATGGGTACAAAGAGATTTTACATCCTCATTTTTTAATGATCTACCATAATTAGATATAATGGTGGAGGGAATTCCATAACAATAGATAAAGTGTTTTATAATCAACTTAGAAATCTATTTTCTAGTTATATAAGTGAGAGGGATTGCATATATCCACTTCATAAAATATTTAGTAGTAGTTAATACATGCTTGTGGCCATCATAATAAGTTTGGTTTATCTTCCCTATAAAATTGAGTCCCCAAGTTGAGAATGACTAAGGAGTTGTGATCATCTGAAGTGATTGTGAAGGAGCATGAATAAAATCACCATGTTTTTGATAGATAAGGCATTTATTAACACAATTGTAAGAATTTTATTCCATTGTTGGCCAATAACACCTTGTTTATAGGAGTTTCTTAGCAAGGACCACACCATTGGTATGGGACCCATAGATCCCTTTGTGTAAGACTTTAAGTGATAAATAAGATTCTCCCAAATTTAAATAATGAATTATCATTACATCATAGCATCTACAATAGAGTGTGCTATCAAGTAAGGTGTATTAAGAGGAATTGTGAATGAAGGTTTTGTGTTGGATTCATGATAGGTTAATATGGATAATTTTGTCTTAGAGATAGGCATATAGGTAATTTTACCAAGGGTAATTTGGATAAAAATATCACATATCATCTCAGAATCTAATTGTACATTATCTAGTTGAATAAGGTTCTCAATAGGAAATTGGTACTCTTAGACATTTTTGGCTAGTGCTATCATGGAACCAATTGTTTCCATCACATCTTCTGATTTATTATTGACTCTCAACATTTGCTCAAACTAAAGAGATTCAAAATGATTTTCAAGGTTATCCATTATGACTTTATAGGGAAATAGTTTCTCATCTTTGGTTTGATATTGGTTTAAAACTTGATTAATGATCAGTTAGGGATCCCCATATACCATCAACTACTTAATGTTCTACTTTACAACAAGACATATTCCTACAATTAGTACTTCATATTCTGCCATATTATTGGTGAAATGAAAACCAATGTGAAAGGACTTGGAAAAGATATCTCCTTATTCATCAATAATAATAATAATAATAATAATAATAATAATAATAATAATAATAATAATAATAATGTTAGATCTAATTCATGGAATTGAAATAAATTTAAAAATAAAAGTTACACAACACGGAGTTAACAGAAAATTCCTCTAAAACCAAGATTGATTCATCTAAGAACTCAAAAATAAGTGGCTTGGTGTCTAATAGAGGGGCTTAAATAAGTTGGTCCATGATGACCTACCCATTAATAGATTTTTGGTTATGATACTCAACATAAAAATACCTTATAAATATTTCCCACTTAACCATGTGACTACTTAAGGTGGATTTTAATAGCAGATACTTGAGGGTATCAAGCTTGGCAATCACAATGGTTTTGTTGTTCAGAATATAGTGTCACAGCTTTGGGATACAAAAACCACTAATATGTATTATTTATATATTTATGTAGTTGTGTTCATATTACATAAGTGTTATTCTCAAATAATAAACTACATATCCTTGCCTTGGTAATCACACTGAGTTAAAAGTGCCCCTAGTGCATGTATAGTCACTGAGATGTAAAGAAGTATTGGATTCACTGTCATAGGTGGGGTAGTCATTGGTGGGTTGACCAAATATTTTTTTAATTATTCAAAATATTTTTTTATAATCTATATTTCATTAAAAAGTGACACCTTTCTTTAAAAGTTGAGTAAAAGGATGGCATTGATTTGTAAGTTGTCAGATAAATTAGTGAATGGACTATATTTTGCCTTGTAAGCTATAGTGTTACTTTAGGGTAGAAAGAGGTGACATTCTCATAATGTCCTTTACATTTATAATATTGACTTAAACACCCCTGTGAGATATAATGAATACTAATAATTTTATAGAAGTGATGCCAAATATGCATTTCTTAGGATTGAGGGTACATTGTATTTATGAAGTCTCTCAAAGATTAGTCATATAAATTCAAGATATCCTACACACGTCTTTGAATTTGATAGAATTTCATCCAAATAATCTTCAAAAATATCATGTATCATGTTATGGAAGATGATAGTCATGACACATTGGTAGGTTGCACTAGCATTATTCAAGCCAAATGGCATGACTTTATAATAAAATTCCCCCATGGAGTGGTGAATTGTATTTTTTGTTGGTATTCTGGTGCAATTTTTATTTGGTTATATCCTAAGAATCCATCCATGAGGGACAACATATCATACCCTATAGTTGAATCAACTATTATGTGAATGTTTGGTAATATAAATCACCCTTAGGGAAAGTTTTTTTTATATCCATAAAATCATTGCATGAAAAAATCCATTTTGGTTTCTTGTTTACTAGAATAATATTTGAGATCCACTCTGAGTAATCAAATGGTCTAATGAAACCTATTCCTAATATTTTTTATAACTATTTCTTGACTAAGATGTCAATGCACATATGAAATTTATGAAACTTTTATTTAAATATATTAGCATTTGGGTGAAATAAAAATATAGTGTTCTTCTAGATATGGATCTAATTCTAGCATATCCATATAAGCCCATGCGAAGATGCCAACAAAATCCTTCAAAATGAAAGTAATCAACTCACACTCGTTATTAGTGAGGGATGCACCCAATTTAATCATTTATAGATCATCATAAGTGCTAATTTTTAACTTAGTGGTATCCTCCACAAGAAGCGTGGAATCATAGTATAAAATAGTTGACAATGAAGCAAACTAGTCTTCTATAATAGATTATGAGTCATAAGGATCACACATGTAATAAAAATTAGAATTGGCCATGTCTAGCTATGGCCAATTAACAAATGTCTCTATAAATTCTTGAAATAAGTGTTAAAAGACTCATTTATCCTCTAAAATGATGTTGTACCCTAATGGGAAATGTGAACTTGTATGACTTTGTGCTTCATGAGGAGGAAAGTGAACTTCCCCATCCAATGGTGACTAAAACAAGTTTTCACCAATGGACTTTTTTATTTACTTTTTTACTGATTTAAATGTTCCTTGAAGATGTTTTCACGAAAGAATCTCAATGTTTTATGTTCTTTGTGACCAAGGAATTTTTAGTACTCTCTAAAGTATGTGATATAATCCAATGTGAATTCAAAGCCTTTTTTATGATAGCCAATAGGCAAATAATCTTTGAGGCCCATGCAATTATAAATCACCTCTTTATTTTTAAATTAATCTAATGGTATAATAGAATCTTTTTGGTCCCAATTGATTAGTTCAAGGTAATGGAGGAAAATAAGTATGTGGGTTATGATAGTGAGAATGGCCTTGGTATAAAATAAGTTGGTATTGATAAGCTAATTGTATATAATATAATAGAATGTTGTGTTACTTCCAAGAGTATCATTATCAAATTTCAAAGTGGTGTCACTCTTAAAATCAAAGGGGTTACCTCCAGGTGGGGTGTATCCAAGATCTCAAATTCCATTATGTTTTGCTATAGAGATAGGTTCAAAAACACCTTGTTATTTCCCCTCAGACCTTTACCTTTATAGTATTTATTGTCCATGATTTTATTAGGAATGGGGTTCTTGATGCTCTAAAAGAATGTATAAAGACCATCACCATATAACCAAGACCCTTAAGAACTGGTTGGTCAATCTTGATTTCATGAGGTATCCTTTAAAAACATAAGTGGATTTTTTTTAAAGAGAATTGGCCCTCTTTTACCATACCATGTTAGGCCTACTAAGAGTTTTAGTAGCATTAGGTCTAAAATGGGATTTGGGAGTTTTTGTCCATTTGTAAATATGGAATGCTTATTTTATGCTATAGGTACCAATACCTTGATCTTTCATGGTAAAATGGGATGACATTTATTGAGTTAGATTGGAGGAAGTGGATGCAAGGTAACTTGGGTCTATGTAATTGGATCTAGGAGATCCAATAAATACTTGTTTGTTCTTTTTACCTACAAACTTAGTGTTAGGAAAATAATTCTAGTTCCCATACTCAAATTTTATGTTTTTAAAATATTGGTATGGCTATAAATCACTAGGAATAGTGAGCTTTAGTCAAGAATGAGAGAATTTGATACATTGGTATAACTTGGAAGGGACTACCCATACTTCATGGATCCAAGGGTGACCAAGAAGTAAATTATAAGGTAGTTTAATATCAATTACATGGCAAATGGGATCATAAATTATAGACCCAATAATGATAGGCATACAAATGGTACCTAATGATTCTTTATCTACATAATCATAGTCTTTGTTCATGATAGTGTTTGGCTACTTATCTACCACTATATATCCCAAGTGTTAGATAATTTTTTGGAAGTAATAGTCAATCCTAAACCATTATGTATAAGAACCCACTTCATTTTATTGGGGTAAATGATGGATTCAATGTATAGGGGTTAATTATGCAAAAGACTAAGGGATGACACATTGCTTTGATCAAATGTTAGCTATTACCCTCAAGATAAATGCCACACAAGTGTTTGGAATTGGGTATGATCAATGTCATTTGGTAACTTAGACTATTAGATAAGGTTATTTAATATTTTTTTTTGAACTTATGATGTATGTAAGAGAATCATGATGGAAATATGTGTAGGTGTTTTTCTTACTTATTCACCAATATCATATCGATTCTCAATGGAAGGGAAAGATGGTTTGGATTTAGAAGGTGTATTTTATTTAATTGGATTGGTAGTGGAAGATGGAAAAGGACATTGAAGAGTAACTTTTAGATGTCTAGTTGTAATTTCTTAATTTTATTTTTGGAGGGAGTTACTTGAATTAGATGAAATGGCTAAAGGATCAAGAATAGTAATTTATGGATGCCAAAACACAACTATGTCATTATAACTTAGGGGGATTACTTGAAGATGAAGGGAAAGGTCATAAAATATAATGATCAACACTATGATAAGTGTTTTATGGTGGATAAAGAATGACATTTATGGTAGCAATGTAATTTTTGGTAACATGACCAGACATATTACCATAATCATATGGGATATTATGATAACTAATTTTCTTGGTCTAGGAATCATGATCTTGATTAAGATTAGGTTGATTATGATTATGACCTTGATCTTGGGGGTGATGATTCTTATACTATTAATTGTTGTGTTTTGGGTAGGGATCTTTGTAGATACCAATATTTTATTGGTTTTAGAATCACTTTTATCTATCTTGATTTATCCATTCTCAAATAAATCCTAAGTGAAATGCCTTAATTGTATGCATCTATATTATCACATGGCCTTTGAATCTATGATAATCACAATTCTATTTTTAACTATACCATGTAGGCTTTAGTTGGCCTTATGTAAATGGCTTTATAATTGTCTGAACAAACATATTCACCAAAATTAACTTTTGAAACAGAACCTTAAAGGGCTCATTGAGATCATTAAAGGCTCTATTATTATATTATTTTGTATGTGGGAGTCTTATTTTAGTGTGATAAATTGATTAGTTGGAGTATCTTGATCAAGTAGTGGTTGCACTATTTACACATGCCTCATTTTTATGTCTCCATTACCAACCACATTCTTATTTTTATAAAGGCCTTATTTTTTTTAGAATAACTTGCCTAATTTTGTGTTTGCATTTGAGTTTGAGTCTATGCTTAATTCTGAGAGTATATTTTAATAAAACCCTTATCAACAAGTTCTTTTTTAATTTTCATCCCTTTGTCTATTATTTCATCAAACATATTGGCACAATGGAGTTATAAATTATAGGTTACCTTAGTATTGAGATTATGTGTAAAAATACTAACAAGATGCTTATCTAGCATATTGTGTGGGGAATGAATATCTAGGGCTCTCTATATTTTCAAGAATGTATAGAATCTCTCTCCACCATGCTATTTATAATTACACAAATAAAACAAAGTTAATTTTTACTCAATGTTTTATGAGAAATGTTTGACGTTATTTTTTGATAGGTCATAAAAATTGGTGACTGATCCTTTTGGAAAATGGAGGAACCACTCCAAGGTTTGTGCATTTTGACTATGAGGAAACAAGTGAAGCAAGTAAATACTACTAAAAGATACTTACTAGCATGTAAAAAACAATGCCTATATATGCACCCATGGATATTCTTTCCATTTATATTTTTCAAACTTAGGAAGTTTGAAATGAGGTGGGAGAGGTACTTGAAGGAAACTCATGTTAAATGGGTAAGGACATATGTCATAAAATTTATACTTCCTTAATTTTATTATATTCTTTAATACCTAAAAAAAATTCATTTATATCATTCCATTATTTGATATTGGGAGTGATTTGTGATTGAAGGAAGGGGTTTTACTGGGCATTCAAGTATTGGTGGACTTGGTTGAAATTGACATAAGTCAAGATGGACCCTCTCTATGTGGTTATATTTGGGATACTCACCCTTTAGCATGAATTATATGTTTAATAATGGAACTATTATTTGTTATAATTAGGAAAGGTATTACCAAGGTGTTGTTGGTTTGGATGACTCTATTTTTGATAATCAAGAATTTGTTATGAAGATAAGGGGAATTACTACTAATTTTGAGGAATATGATGTTGTGAACTAGAAAGAATGCTATTGGTTCAAATGAATCCATTATTGTTTCAAATTATAATAGGTATGTTATTATGACATAGGTAATTTTCATTGTGAATTACTCACTACTTAGTGTGGTGTTGTGTTCATAACTTATCGTTATAAATTATTAGGGACTTCCTATGCATTAGAATAAAACTTCTTGATGATTGAAGAAGATATCTTGTGAATCATTTTAAACCTATTGTAATTAATTCATATGAATTATCTATCAAAATGAGACAATGGATCTACATTATATGTAAGATTGGATAATGAGTTTTCCAAATGTTCTAATGACTAGTTTTGTTATATGAGTGAAGCATTATTGAATGATGTGGCATCAAAGAAAGTGGTCAAATAAGTGTTAAGTTAATTTTCATAGCACTAACTAATTTATTGGATCATGGAATAAATTATTTGGATAGGTTGGGATGGGTATACTAATGGAACCTTTCATTTGTTAGATGATGTAATGACTAATTTTGAATTATGAACAAGATGCTGATTTTGCCTAGTAGCTATCTCTTGAGGTATTTATTTTATTTGAACAAGACTATACAATTATTATATGGGAAAATTTGGTGAGAGTTTATCTATAAATTATAGTAACCTTAAAATGGATTCAAATTTGTATTTCTACAATTGATTTCTATATTGGTTTTAATAGATATTGTTATGGGAGGGAGATCCTCAAACATAGTTGGGTGTTCCTCCCTGTCTTCACTATTTTCAAAATTTATAAAATACTAGTTGGATCATAAAAATTTTACTCCTAAAATATAGGAACATAATAAACCCCACTAAGTGTATCTAGACATTCCTAAACTAACACCTGAATTTGACTCCAAATAAGACACTTGGGTTGAATCGATGTGAGCTATAAAAGAGTGTCGACCAATCAAATCAAAGTGGTCTTTTAGAATTCAAGTAATATTTGAAATATTTAACTTTTATCTTAAAATTTTAATTGGAAATTGGATTCATGTTGGACTTCGAACTTGATTCAAATAAGTAAACTTTGAAATATGTGTAGAAATGGGTAGCATAATGGTGCTAAATGGACATGAAATGGTTTCAATTTTGGATGACTTAATGATAATAAAAAAATATTATAATGGTGAAATTGGAAAACCTAATAATAATATGGTATAAATAATGCCAAAAATATTGGGTAAGGTATCACCCTATCACATAAGTGAAATATAACAATGGTATTAGACTTTGGTTTTTAGACTTGTGGTTGAAGGGTTTTGAATAAAAATTTGACATAAAAATCAAACATCAACACACAAGTATCATAAGGATATTTTAATAAATGAAATATGTGTGCATCATATCCATTTAACCTTTAATATACTCACCTTTGAGAGGATTGAAACTGTAAGACTTCATTAAATAATTACATGTAATTATGGTTGTATTTTAATTCCACCCTTATCTCAAAGGTATGCACATGTAAGGAAATATTTAGGGGATACTACCTTTTCACCCTTGTATCATTGAATTTTCCATGGTAAAAGAGGCTCTTATGAATCAATCATAAATAAAACTATTTGCAAGAGGGTCTAGCCCCTTTGTGATTACTTCATCCATTGGATTTCAATGGAGTGATATCATATTTTTGAATTACTTAAAGTTTTACTTGGATTTCTAGATGGTAAAAAAATGAGTATAAATACATAAAAAAAGAGATCCATAACTTAGTTTATTCATAGGAAATACATCCCCTATTGAATATACCATGGATTTGTTGATGATTATGTCTAATGGCTCATCATTGGGCATTAACCAATTACTTTCATGAAACCATTTATGGAGAATTGTGCTAGGCCTTAATGAAATGTACTAATAATTTATATCCGTCATCAGATGTATGAGGATAATATGAATATTGGGATATCAACCTCTAGTCATCATGCCCTAAGGACCTACATAAATGTGATGAACTCCATAGTGAACAACCAAAGAGAAAAAGGGAAAATAACACCATTTATGATTCAACTAAGTTCTTAAGAATAAGGGGAGATCATACATGGTGTATTTTTGGGATAAAGGACAAGTAACTTCCCTCACATTTTTGGGTCACCCAAGTTCTTAAGAATTAAGGGGAGAGAATACATGTGAAGGAAAAAAAAAAAAAAGGAATAATGGAAATGAATTAGAAAACAAAGTGGTTTTAATCCCAAATTGAAATATTAGTTCTCTTAAAGCAAAAATTAAAATATTAATGAAAAGAAATGCTTTTGTTTTGAGTTATGAAAACAACTCTTAGAATAAGGTATTGCAAGAAAATAGTCAATAGTTTGAAATGATATTTTAGAATTTCACATAAAATGTTAAAAGTGTGTTTTAAAAGGTCTCAAGTTTTTACCACATATTGAATTCAATATTTACCAAAGTGAATTCACTATTGTTTAGGATGAATTCACAATTTACCAGAGTGAATTCACTATTTTTATTTATAATTTCACCATTATTTAGGCATGTAAAAACAAGTTAGACAATAATAAATATGATTTTATTGAAATTAAAAATAATTTTTATATTTGCTCCTTTCTATAAAAAATAATTCCAAAACAAATAATTATCTGTAGGATGATTTTGCTGATATTATTCATAAATTCATTGCTATGTGCAATAAGTTCACTGATGTGCATTGTGATTTTTACGTTTGATCCTTTCTATAAAAAATAGTTCCAAAATATAGAATTATTTGTAAGATGATTTCACTAATATTTTTGATGAATTCACTATTATTTGTGATGAGTTAATTGATGTACAATGTGATTTATCTGTTAGGTCCTTTCTACAAAAAATAGTCTGAGAAAAGAAAGACCCATGTGTAGGATGAATTCCTTGAACTTTAAAATGATTTTACTGATGGTCAATGTGAATTTACTATTTTTATACACAAATTAACTATTTTTAGTACCTAAAAAAGGCTAAACATAAAATAAATATGAATTCACTATTTATAGAGTGAATTCACTATTATGCAAGATGAATTTACTACTTTGTAAGATGAATTCACCATTTTGTAGTAAAAAAGAACATGAAAAAATTAGAGGAAATGAAATGAAAAAGGTCAAAAATGATTTTTTAAAAATTTATATGGTCCAAAAGTGTTTTCAAGGAGGTTTCGGGGTGTGTTGGTCCCATTGGGTGGGATAAAATGTAAACCATGAATACAAGAGAGGATAGTTTCATTTTTAATTATGAAAAGTCAAAAAAATTCATAAAATACAAATTCTTAAGCATGATTCCTTAGAATGGGAAAGACTTGAAGAAAAAAAAAGAATAATGGAAAGCATAAATCAAACATTTCACCTTTCATTTGGATGTTTCTTTCAAAGCCATCACACATACATGTGTGTGCTCGATTGTAGAGCTCAAGCTATTCTTCAATGTCATGATATGAAAACCATCAACATCTCTCCAAGCACTATTTGAAATTATTATGGACCAATTAAAATAAAATGAGTGAAACTTTCTTTGGATTTTTTTAGATTTTATTTGCATAAAAAATCTTGAATAATGTATATGGTGACCTTTCTATTTATAAAATTTCTAGATTGTTTGTGATCATTGGATTCAAATCAAGATGCATGATCCATAATTAAGTTAATTTTAGAGGTTCAATGTCATAAATATTTTGAAAAGATGTTATATTAGAGAGGCATGGATTTCCTTAATCCTGATATTTGTTTGCATTTAATGTTAGTGCTTGGCAACTTTTGTGATGATGTCATTATTCTTGATATTTACTGATGATGTCATGATGATGTCATCATTTGGCCACTTTTAGAATCTTGTACACCTATCATCCCAACAACCTTTAGCAACTTATACACCTCATTAAATAATGGTAACATGCTTGGAATTAGAGTCTTGGGCTTGGGGGAGCCTAGGGAAGCTTCCTGATGATAAAAAAAGGATGGTAGGTGAGCCTTCCTTGGGTTGGCCTTGTATTTTCTGGTGGAGTTCATGTGAAGACCAACTTGTTCAAAATTATTATATAATTTTATAAATAAATTATATTGGTCATTTGAAAGCCATGTTAATTTTATTATTCCTTTGAAAATATGTATATAACGAAAGTAAATTGTAATAGTCATTGGAAAATAACATGATGTTTCTCTATCACTTGCATAACCTTCCTATTAAGTGTATAAAAATATAAAATTATGAAGTGATAATTTTTTATTTAAAATGAAATTGTATATTTTGGTTGGACATATATTTCTCTATATTTGTATAATTATCTAAAAAAAAAAGTTATTTCTTTCAATTTTTTTGAATTTCATTCATTTGTGTGAAGTGAATAAAGGATATAATCACTTTTATAAATTTTAAAAACATTCCATTTATTTCAAATTTTCATTATATTCTTATTCAAGTTTAATCAAATAATTAAAGTAATTTATGATATAATTTTTAGATGTACGAGTGAATTTATATGATTTTTAAAAATTTCACCACTAAAACCCTTTATACTTCCTTTGTATTCTACACCACTTAGCCATATTTATTTGAAAATAAAATGGTGCTTGGAAGCACTCAAGATAATTTTCAATAAAATTTTAGTAAATTATAAGCCTGCAACCACTCATTTCATATATATATATATATATATATTATTTATGGTTTTCTAGATATGAATTTTTGAAGATGAGTTATTTATAGGGTAAATTTGTGTTTACATAGGATGTTATGAAGGGCACTACACTATTTTATAATGTCATTAGCAGTTTATCCAAAAGTCACCCACATGACTATGTGACATGGGGGAAATACCCATAAGGGTATAGTGTGTTACTTCATAGTTTATGTTGGTGGCTAGCAATAGTCTTTGGCATGTTAATATGCCACATCCATATCAATAATAGTTATCACTTGGGGTGGGAAACTTTGTATCTGAAGCGATGAGGTGGCCCCACCCCATGTTCAATTATATATGGGGGTAGTCAAGCTATGTTGGATTCTACCTAACTAAAAATAATTAAATTATTTTAATTCTAAACCATAATTTATTAAAATTTGATTTTATAAATTCATTTTATTTTATATATTAACTTACTATAACTTAGCATTCTAAAGTTCAACATATAATTAAATTCTAAAACTAGAAAATTTCTAACTAAAATAGACCTATTTATGATAGTGAATGCAGAGACCTAGTAATATTGAAGTAGGGGAAACCAAAAGGGAATCCCATCAATTTTTCATTTCCTTCCACATAGAAGTGATTTAAATTCCTAGAAATAAATGGTTTTTGAGATCTAATAAATTTGTCCTCTAGATGTTAGTTTAGACTAATTCGATGATTGTGGGCTTATAAAATCTACGGGATGGGTCAAACCTAAAAGGAGGCCCCATTTATTTTTCATCCTCCACTATATGAACCAAAAATATTAGAATAAAATTAATATTTTAAGGTTTTTCCTTCGTAAAACCTTATTGGTGGCCATTAATGGTTGAGGTGGAGCTTGAATTTTCTAAGACCTGGTTGGAATTATGGGAGACTAAGACTTCCTGAAAGCTTTCCATCAAAATAGGTACATAAAAATTTAACTCACACATATTTTTATCATGATATAAATTTTAAAATAAAATAAATGGTTTAGACCAAAATCTTAGAGACTCCATTAATGGCATCCATTCAGGGCTAAGGAAGGAGAAGAGGGATGATTATGGAAAAGTCATCCCCTGACACCTCTTCCCTTTTGTTGAAAATATATTTTTGTAATCCAATGATTGAATTTAATACCTTATGGCCTCCATAATGGCATTTAGGGCATCCTTCCTCTTGACCATATATGATGGTCAAGGTTATTTTGATTTGATAGTGGATATGGGTTGCTCCATTTCTAGGGGGATCAAATGAGATATTTTAGACACATTTTTAGGTCTTATGGGGACTATATTATATTTATCTAAGAATTTTACTCTAAACTAAGTCAATTTAAAATTATACTTTATTTATGACCTAAGTGAGAATTGAGCCATGTGAATACAGATAATTTCCTATGACTCTCCTTGAGCATTGCTATGAGTTAGGAAGTTTTATTCAAGCTAATGGTTTATTGAATATACTTATATTTAGTTTTAAATCCCTTTTATTACTAAGGGTAATGGAGAAAACTAGGATTGTTTATATAACTATAGGATTATATGAGGTCTTGTAGGCTGATTAGGGTAAGTGGGACCTACATGGTTGTGTTATGACCATACGTCCACTTACACATTACGTCTATGCCATTTGGACATGTGGGTTTTATATGGTTATGTGTCTTGTGACATAAATATGGAAATACCATGGGAAATGAAATTATGTATATTATACATTTCACATTTTAAAAAAAATTGACCTATTTTTATGTGTTGCAGTCATGTCAAAATTTTGACATGATATTAAGGACCTACTAAGAAGGAAATGAAATAAATCAATAACATATCCTTTTAGGTTTTTATTAAATATTTTCAATAATAGTCAACTAACATTATAACCTTTAATATTTTATTGAAAATATCTAAGGTGCAATTAAGGGTCCTCTCTTCCACAAAATGTGGAAAATGTGGGAGTTTGTAAATTATAGGGTAAGGGTGTATAAAAAGTGTTACACAAAATAATATTACCATGGAATACATTAGAATAAACCCAAGTGTGGTACTATTTACTTTATAAGGATAATTGATGACCTTTGTCTTACAAAGATCCTATAACATGCATTAAGGATATGAAATTTTTGGAAGGTATGTTGAGGTTTTTAAGAGGTTCATAGGCGAGTTAAATTATATTATCAAACTTAGACATTGTCACACTATTACAAATAGGATGAGGCTTAAGAATAAATTCTTTGTTAAGAATGATAGGTTTGGGATATTCATTGATATTTGGGAGACCATTAAATTTCAAAGACATATTTCATTCTATTGAAAGAGAAGGAATAACATTATTATCACTAGAATCAATATGTTCACATGTTTTTATTCTCAAAGTGGAAGTGGAAACATCATCATGATATGCAAGATTATTATTAAACACTTTATAGTTTGAATTATTGGTATCAAATGATGAGAAAGTAAAGGAGTTATGATATGGTTAGTAGAATCATTTTACTCATCACTATATTCATAATAATCATCATTATACCAATCCTCATCATGATCACTATAACTTTCATATTCAAAATTAGCATTTGTAATAACAATATTATAGTTATCACAATAAGAGGAAATAAAAGTCTTATTTATTTTAATGATATAATGCCATATGCTTAGGGAATAAAGAGGGATTTTTTTCTCACTTATTAAAAATAAATAAGAATTATGACATTTAGGCTCAATATCTTTATTTATGCACATTTTACATGAATTTAATTTATAAGTGCGAATGTAATAGAAAAGTGGATAGAAAACTTAGGTGTGTAATGATAGGGATCCTTTATTAGGGGTGTAGGTGATAATATAAGAGAAATTATATAGTCATATTTAGGAATTTCTTTGGGCTGTAATGGCACATTCAAAGAGGTTGATGAAGAAAAAGACTGGGTGGAATCAAAAGATAAATACATACTCGATGCCAAATAAATATCTAAGGATGATTACAAAGGGGAATATATGGGATAATTCAAATAAAAATATATGAGTGTGAATAAACGTAAATCTAAATAAGAAGATGTAAATGAACCCAAAGGGGAATTTATAGGTATGATCAATAGTAAATCCAAAATAAAAACTAGAGAAAAACCAAAGAGGAAACTAGAGGTGTGACCAAAGGTAGGTCCAAAGTGTAAGCTAGAGGGAAACACAAAGGGGAAGCTAGAGGTATGATCAAAGATAACTAAAAAGGGGAAAATTGAGGTGTGAGCAAAAGTAGGTCAAAAGTGTAGGGTAGAGATGAACCCAAAGGGGAGGCTAGAGATATGATCAAAGGTAAATTGGAAGAGGAAACTAGAGAAGATTCTTAATGGTAATATAGAGAAGGATCCAAAGGGGAGTTAATAGGATATTCTAAGATATAGTATAGAGGATAGTTATATTAAATAAAAACTTGTTTACAATATTTATCAGAGTCACTATCATTCATTATAACATTATCAAAATCATATTCATAATCAATATCATCTTTCATAATTTTTTGCTTTTGATGATTTATCCAATTATTATCATTATTAAAAGTCATAAGATGAGTAGGGTACAATTTATCTAGAGGATGTATATAATTAACATGCTTTATTAGATTATCCATGATATAAATAATGTAAATTAATGCACAAATTAAATTTTTTGTAGTGAACCAATAATCTAGCATGTAAAAAGAAGCTAATAGCTATGAATACAATACAAAAAATTTAATGTATTGGGGTGATCTAGGAAAGATTTTGAATTATTGTGTGGGCTCTTAAATATACTTACTCCTTCATTTATTAGTGTTGGCCCAATGTTTTATATCACTAATTATATAGGTATAACCATGCTTGTAGCCCACTTTTCCCATTTTTGAGGATATTGTGAGAGTACATTCCATGGGTGATATGAGCCTCTCAGTTGTACCAAAAATAAAATGGATAAAAGAGGCTTCATATGGTATAAAAAATGGATACTAGGTGTTTTTGATATACCATGAGGTACATATAAATTAAACTTTGTAAATATTGTTATACTATGGCTATGAATATTGGGGTAAAACCCTCATGCCATAATGTTTGTAAATAAAACACTGCTTATCCCATCACAACATTGAATATGTAGTTTTAAAAATACTAGATTATAATTTATAAAATAATAAAAAATAAAGAAAAAAATTCAAAAGTTTTTATGTATAGAAAGTAACTTATTTCAACCTAAGGTCAAAAGAAAGAACTTCAGTGTCAGATTTATCCAAAGCGAAAAGATAACTCTCTTCAATGTCAAATTACCTCAAGGTCAAAGAGAATTGAATCATTATGTGTCAAATTTATATCCAATATCTAAGGTTGAATTATTTTAGTGTCAAAAATTTCAATAAGTTTAATAAAATCCTAGGAAAAAAGTCAAGCAAATAGCAAGAAAACTGTAGACACATAAATTAAAATTTTAGCTTCAAAAATGTACTTGTGACCACTCCTTATATTCAATCTAATAATACAATTGATTTGATGATGAATTTGATATATTTTAAGTGTGTAAATTTATTTTTTTAAATGAGTCCTCCCACTCCTCTTCTCACTCATGGCAGAAGTTCTCCTAGTTTTGTAGTTTTTGGTTCATAAAAAAACATCGTTAATTA
Source organism: Torreya grandis (assembly GCA_037957365.1). Taxonomy (NCBI): domain Eukaryota; kingdom Viridiplantae; phylum Streptophyta; class Pinopsida; order Cupressales; family Taxaceae; genus Torreya; species Torreya grandis. The sequence goes on from JARHVA010001518.1 coordinate 1,410,135, forward strand.
CTTTCATGCTCTTGGTAGAAGCTCTCTTATGTCTAGAGATGATAGGCAGAAGTCCATCACTATATGGAAGACTGATGATAATTAATCTCATGTTCATGGAAGAAAACCATCATGTGTCTATAAATTATAGGCATAAGGTTGTCATGATGTAAAAGATTGATGTTAATTCCCTTCATGCCCATGGTAGAAAATCTATTGTGTCTAGTGTCTTCAAGAAAAAGGCCATCACTGCATGGAAGACTGACACTAATTCCCTTCTCTCTCATGGTATAATATCCCCTATGTATGGAGAATATAGGTAGAAGGCCATCACTACATGGAAGACCAATGCTACTTCCCCTCATGCTCATGGTAAAAACACTCTTGTGTTTATTGATTCTAGGTAGAAGACCATCAATACATAAAATGACAATGCTACTTCTATTCCTGCTCATGGTAGAAGCTCCCTTGTGTCAGGTGAATCTAGGTAAAAGGTTGACACTATGTGGAAGTTTGAAGTGGTGTGAAAAATGGATGTTATGTAGATGATGGACCTTATGAAAGAGGCTATGGAAAAATCAACTCAGATCTACCTAACCAATATAATAACCCCTACTTCCAATAGAGCCCTAAATGTTATGGAACTAGAAGCTGTGGTGAAAATTATAAAGTATTTATCCTTTATTGAAGTAGTATCCTATAAGATATATCTAGAAGTATATCCCATACCTCTCATACCCGCATCTTCTAACCCTATTATGACCATTGATGAGGAGGAGATTAGATAAGTGATCAGATCAAAAGAATTTTTCTTAGCTAAATGTATCTTTTTTAGATTCATGGATTACTATCTAAAACTTTAAGAGATACACACTTGGATCTTAAATCACTAGTAACCCATCCTAACAGTTACTCTTGATATTTAAATTTGTGTAAAAAGTTTCTTTATTATTGTCTTTTACAATATTGAAGATAAGGAAGAAATTTAAAATAATTTTTGGTGCTTGAACCTGAACCACCACCACTGGTCATCAAAAAAAGGTCCCTTGCCTTTAAAACCCTCATAAAACCACTCAATATTAAACCCATTTAGGTTTTCATACCTCATATTCCTCTTCAATTTTGGACTGAATCCAGTCTAAAGGATATTGGTAATTCACTAGGTGATTACCATCAAATGCATCTAGATACTGATCATTTTTATCACACTACTTTTTCTAGAATTTTGGTGAATATTGAAACCTCCAAGGTTTTGCCTAAAAATATCACCTTACAAGTTTGGGACCACTCTTGGTCCCAACCTCTATATTATGAAGATTCACTATTTTTTTGTTGTATCTATTTTAATACAGGCCACTTAACCAAAAAATTTAGTTCCCTCAAAAAATAAAAGAAAGAATCCTCTTGGTAGAAAGACTGTAACCTTGACTTTATGTAGGTGGATGCTGAAGAAGATTTAGATGGTTCTAATAGTGAGTCACCTATAAAATATCCTAAACCCTCTATTCTAAAATGAGGACCTTTAAATTCCTCTTCAATATGAATATGTTTTATTGAAAGACCTAATATGTCCAAGGAAAGCTATGAACATGGTAGTCCCCTCTACACCAGTCTCTTCCTCTTATACTAACCTAGTTTTGGAATTATTTAGGGTAGAAACATCCAAGGACCCAACAACAAAAGACAAATCTTAGCCTTGTGTTGTTATAAAAGATAAGGAAGGCTGGACAAAGGTTCAAAAAAAAAATAAGGTATTAAACTAGTGGTACAATCATCATATATGCCCATCCACTAAGGGGAATCTAGACCAAAACTCTTGGCTTAGAGGGAATCATAACAGAACCATAAAATATAGTTGTTGAAGGTAAAAAGAAAGTGGAAGATCATTGAAAATACATAGAAAGTGGTTGGGTAGAACCACTATTTATTTTGTTAGTTATATTTGGCATGTTGTTGGTATGCTTGCCCCATACCCACTAGTAAAGGCATTCTTTTTGTACACAAACATTTCATTTTTCTCTCCTTTGTATTAATTTTTGGGATCTTCAAAACCCATAACTTTTACCCTATCAAATAAAAATATTCACTTATCTCATGACTCATTCCATGGTCTTTTGACTTCCTTTCCTTCACTTTCTATGTGGATGACCCATCCCTAACATAAGCTAATGATCTCAAAATGTCTTTTTTCCTCAATAAAAAAAACTCTATCTTAACCCTTGATTTATTTATACTCATAACTCAATTATATTTACTTTATGGACAATAATGCACCATTTAGACTATCCCACTCCTTAGTCCTATCTAGTTCCATTGACTACATCCTCTCACCAAATAATGAATAGTTCCTTAATTTAAACCTCATATAATAGGTCGTCTTATATTTTTAACAAGCCCTATTCTAAGGAATTCCCTATTAATCACTATAAAATCACATTTTCAAGTCATTTTAAATGTGTCTCATGTATTGAAAAACACCATAACTCTGATTGTATATTGAGAGAAAATTCCCCATTCTCCCAATTTTGAATACATTCAACCATAGTAGAAAAAATCTAAATTTTGAGTACACCTCCAAGGTAATAAGCCATGATTGAAGTAATTAATCACACCATAATTGCAAAAGCATCTATTATTAAACCAATATTTCACACACATCACTATAGCATGGGAGAATTATATGGAGTTTGATCCCTCTTCAAAGGATTGGTAATTAGGCAATACTCAACATAATTATTGTTGATGTCTAGTACAAATTCAATCACTAACTTATTTTTTCATTTTATCATTCATGGTCTATTGATCTAGGGCTAAAATTGAATAATATGACATGTAATAGTTTATATCATAGATCAATATCTCTCACACATTCAAACATAAAACACAGGTGAATCAAACCTACCATATTAGTCATAATGCATAAAATTGTACATGATGATGATGATGCACCCTGAGGACATTGACACACCATGCCCTTATTGATTCTATGGGCCTTATCAAGAGAGAAAGAAAAATACTATTCCTAATTTATAGTAGCATCTTAAAGCCTCCTAATTAATTTTACAGTTTCTACCTCAGTTCTACATTTTTAAATTTCTAGCTATGTTGTATTTCTTTATCATTTCCCATTTTAGCATATTTCCAAATATAGTAAGTTCTAAATAAGTTTTTGACTTTTATTACATATCTATAACACTCTAATTTTATGAAATAGTTTATCACATTTAGGTAATTATTTTATATTTTTTTAAAATTTGATAAAACATATTAATGAACACATGTTTTTGTTTGAACATTGTCAAATCCTAATTCCTTTAGGCTTCCAACCTTATTTCTAACCTTTCATTTTTTAGGGTTTTAGATATGATCTCTAATTTCCCCTTGTCCTTTGTAAAAATAAAAAAATTTATTATTTTCCCTAGTGTTTCACCCTCATTTTTTATTAGGGTTTTCCTTTTCTAGGCTTATGGCTTATCTTTACTTGTTTAACTCATATCTGATCCACATTGGATCTATTTTAAAAATTATCAGATGTTTTTGTTATTCATGTTGTTAAAATATAAAACCTATTTTTTTCACCAAAATATTGTATGAATTTTTGAGAAGTTAAAATTTACTATTTTTAGTAAATTTAGCCTAGGGGATGATTGGTGTACCTATTTTTAAATTAATTATCGTGTTTCATTTATTTTTTTATTTTAATAGTTTTTTTAATTCATATTTTAAAAATACTTAATGGATAAATTTTAGTACTTGGTTCTTTATTGTTCACATCATATATTGGATATATGGGTTGTTTTTGGTATATACTTTTTAATTCAAATAACGATTTTACTTGCATGTTTTCAGCTAGAAATATTCCATAACTTTCATACTTATGCATTGAATTTGATAAAATTTATATATAATACAATAAATGTTACATTTAATCATAATACACCTTTTATGTCTATATTATCTTATATTATCCCTCCTCAAGATGGTGATAACTACTTTCCCTCAAACCAATTCCATCCTATCACTATCCCTAGAGGTAAGGTAGTCAACCCTTAGTGAAAAATTATGGTAAAAAATGTGTCCTTCCTCACCCCCATCCACCTCCCAAATCTCCTCTTGATGGTGTTTGTATTATATCCATTTAGATTTACCTAGAGTTTGTGCTTGTAAATCCCTTCAAGATTAAATAGTCACTATGGGAAGGATAATTAAAGATATATAAAATAAAAATTGATATTTTAGTTTAAATATCAAAACTATAAAATTAGCTCACATATCTAAATAATTTAGAATATGTTAATGTTAATCATGTATTTGCATATTCATCTAGAAATGTTGTTCCTAACAAGACTTCATATAAAAATGGGAATCTATAAAAAAATACATCTACAAGTGATTCCAAAAGTATGAAAAATTATAATAAAAATTCAAGTGAAATTATAAGGGAAGTGCTTCAAATGATAAAACTATCTTCAATACATCCACTAATGAGATCAAAATACTATGTGCATATCACAAAATGCATGGGTATCATACAAATCATTGTCTAGATTTGAAGAACAAAATATAAAAGATAATTTATAATAGTGATCCTATAATTGATGCATCAATAAAACAACCCATAGTGGAACAAGTGAAAGTAAAAAAGTGGCATAATTAGAATTAGTACAAAAATAATAAAGGCAAAAAGTTTGGATACCAAAAGATAATTTAGATCAAGAAAAGATAAAAATGGAAAAAATAGAGCAAGCAAGAGTATTAAAAAATCAAGATTAAAAAGAGATTACAAATAAAATGTATCAAATAGGTAATATATCAAAAAGAAAAAAAATGCAAGTTATAAAAATAGGCTCAACCTTATCAAGAAAGGATCTATAAGAAACGATTCCTAAAAAAATAGGTTCAAAAGCAAAAGATACCTACATAAACTAAAGGTTCAAGTGTGGTTTAAAAGGGGAAATTAAAAAGCCTTCATCATATCAAGATCCTTTCACTATCACTACTCATATAGATGGAAATTAATTTATCAATGTCAAGGTTATGGATTATTAGGAAACAAATTTTTGTTCTATGTCATTTAATCTATCTCTTGGATATGAATTTCAACACTTAGATAAAACTAATGAATATACAATATGTATGAGATCAATCAAGTTAAGAGTTTCATTTTATTCAAAATAAAATTCTCTTAATTTTTTTGTTATTTAAAATCTAAGTGCATACAATGTTGTGTTTGGAAGAGCATGATTAAAAAAAAAGGAACAATGATTGATTAAAAAAGGTTGCATATAATTGGATTAGGAAGGCAAGGTCATTTCATTTCAAAAGAGGGAAAATATTTAGAGTAAAAGAAATAAAAGTAAAGTATATGCTCAACTAATATCTAATAAAATAAAACTCATGGAATAATAGTAAAGTCAAATGATGTCTTATATCTTGCACATGAGAAATTAGAAAAGTCAATACCACATATGGGTAGTTAGTTTCACATATATATGTGAAAAATAAAACACGAGTGATATACCACAATTTTAGGATCAAGAAGATGATTATAATCATGATGAGGACTATAATATAGAGGATTATTATTATGATTATGATTATGATACAAGGCCTACACAAAGGCACCTCCTTGATGATATTCTTGGATTCTAGTATAAATTTTCCTTGTACATACCATGTTTTCTTATTATAATTTTATATAATTTGTTTAGAATATATTCAAAAAAATTTAAAAATAAGGACTTATGCATGATTTGTGTAGTTTATTTACATCAATTGAATTGTGCTTAATATACTTAGTAGTTTATGATATATTAGATTTATATCAATTATGTTTCAAAAGTGTACATGAGTGAATCTATAACATATAAGAGCCCATTTAAAGACATAGTTGTAGGCCATTTAACTATCTTAGACCCAAAAATATTTCATATATAAAATCACTCTACCTAGATATTAATGCACTATGTTGTTGTCTAATTCCACTGGAGTCAAATTGTCAGATCCAAATAAGTCATATACCTCATACAACTTTTCCATATTACATAAATTTCATTAGGGGAATACTTTTACATATTTTATATCATTATTTAACTATCCCTTATTTTTCATACCTTAGTTCCTTACATTTTGAAAGATAAATTGATATTTCTCACTTATATCCACATTGCTATCTTATTAGATACTTAAATTACATAACAAACTAATTTTATAAATTAATTATGCTGATCAATTATATATATTCATGGATGATTTTCATGTTTTTTTCCTGCTTCATGTCTTGTGTGTATTATCTTTTTTTTATTGTGGACATTTAAACATGTCCTTACATGTGGCTCTAAGCCTATTGTATGTTTCTATGTTTGTGTGAGTGACATTTGAATATGTCCCTTATATGTGCCTCCTTGGAATTATATTATGATCTTTATGTGTACTCTTTGTATGTGTGTGTCAAGGCCATGACACTTGTTTTATCTCACTTGATTAATTTTTTATTCCATGATGGAAATCATACATATTCCCCATTTTTTATGTCATTATCAATATCATGCATCTCTCTCGGAGTAGGTCTATTTCATATTTTAGTATATAATTTTGATTATTTATCTACATGCCTCATTGATAACATATATCTTGAGAATGTCACTATGTATGCTTAATTTTATACATGCATATTACATTATTTTTTTAAAAAATTTATATATGATGATGCCATGCTCCTCCATTTTATCATTACCACCCATATTTATAAATTTTCATACCATATTTTGAATAAATTTTTATTTTGAGCTAAGTTATTGTGAACGATCCAAAACTCACCTCAAAAGTGGGGGCATACATAAAAAATCATATTAGAGACTAAGCTTTGACAGTGTAGTAGATAGATATAATTATGTAGATTTTACATATTTGATGATAGTTCATACTTACAAATCATCCAAAAAGTAGTTTTAGACCAAAATAATCCATTTAGATAAGGGTGCATGTTGACAATGTCAAAAACAATGTGTTGTTGTCACAACAACTATAAAATAATAATTTTTACAAATTCCTTGAATCATAGGTATTACATGAAAATTTTCAACATGTATATAGAATTGGTTTTTAGAAAATTACTCAATTTTGTCTTGGATTTTGATTATTTTGGAAAAATAATGTGCAACATGTATTATAAAATTTTTCACATATATTTTTATTATAAAATCACATGATACTACTTAGTTTCAGAAACCATATACAACCAAATATCAAATTGGGGTCATGTGCACAACACATGACCACCTCCTTGCTTAATTTTGCACCAACTTCATAGGAGTGGAAATACTGGTCATTATCTATGATATATAGACTAAAATCATATCATAATATATTTACACTATTTTTTTACTAGTTTTTCACAATAAATGATCCTTATTCCATTTGTAATGTTTGGTTCACCTTTTTGCACTAGTTTCACACCAATTTTTGTACAAGAATAAACTATTAGAATTCATACAGGGATTCAAAACTACTTCAACATATTGGGTATGTAATTATGGATTTAAGTTAACTTTGAGTTCATAAATACACACATATTAATGAATATTAGGGAATGCATAATAAAATATAAGTTATTCATCAAATAATAAATCTCCAAAGGTCTTAACTTATCTAGTCACCAGGTTTTACACTAGAAAACACAAGGGTTCACATACCCAACCATGTGTATTCATTACTTGTTATTAGATCTATAATTTTTCTTGATTTTAATTCTTGTTTTTTTGAATCTTAAATAAGGACTTATTCTATACATGTTTCATTACAAGTTCGTCATGAAGACCAGTTCAACATTGTGGCCTACATTCAAAACTATTCTTCATAGTTAAGTTCAGGTACACATTTTCCTTTTAATCTAGTACTTTTGGTTTTGATACCTTACTATATTAAAAAGGGGGTAAATTTAGACACATAAATTAACATTTAAGATTAAATAATGCACTTTTTACCATTCCTTATACACACTTAGCTCATGCCTCATTCCATAGTGTTTTAACTACCTTCCCTTCACTTTATATGTGGATGAACCATAACTATAAGCAATTAATAATCTAAAAATGTCTTTATTCCTCATTAAAAAAAAACTCTAGCTTATCCCCTGATTGATTCATACTCGTAACTCATTTTTATTTACTTCTTAGACAATAATATGCCATTTAGACTATGCCACTCCATAGTCTTATCTAGTTCTACTGGTCATGTCCACCCACTAAATAATGATTAGTTTATCAATTTCAAACTCATGTAACATGCCATCTCACATGTTGAGCAAGCCATATTTGAAATAATTCGATATTAATCACAATAAAATCACATTTTCAAGTCATTTTACACATATGAAGCTCATACATTAAAAAACACTAGAATTCTAATTATATAATGAGATTAAATAATTTATTTATCTAATTATAAATACATACAACAATAGTATCTCTAAGTTAAACTTTAAGCACACTGCCAAGGTCATAAGTCACAATTGAATCACTTAATCACACCATAATTGTTTAATAATCTAGCATTACACTAGTATTTCACACACCACCATAACAAGGGAAAATACATTGAGTTTTATCCCTCTTTAGAGTATTGGTATATAGGAAACACTCAACATAATGGGTGTTGAGGTATCAATCACCAACCCATTTTTTTTTAATCATTTGGGGACTCTTAAGTTAGTGATACAAGTGAATAATATGACACACAATGGTTAATGAAATAGATCAAGAGATCCCTTATGGTTAGATAAAACACACAGGTAAAGTAAAACTACCATATTAGTTGTAGAGCATAAAACCCTAAAAAATTTTGATGTGCCCTAAAGACACCAACACACCATACACTTTTCTAGTTCTAGTGGCCTTTTCTAGAGATCAAGTGAAACATTGTTCCTATTTCAAAACAACATCATAGAGCTTCCCAATTAGTTTCATATTTTGTCTTAGTAATGCATTATCCAGTTTCCACCCAAGTTGTATTTATTTATCATTTACTTTTTTTTAATCATATTTCCTAATATAGTAAGTTCTAAATCAGTTTGTCATTTATTACATATCTATAACACTATAATTTTATGCAAAATTTTATCCCATTTAGGTAATTGGTATTCTATTTTATCAAATTTTTATAAAACATAAGTAATGTTCTAAAAATAGTGGGTTCACTAGAATGTTTAGTGAATCAAACTAATAGAATTTAAAATATTAAAATTAAAATGGTGGAATATACATATATGATAAGTAAATATAATATACTACATAATTTATAAATTTTTAAGGATATAAAATAGGCCTAAGGATGTAAAAACCTCCCTAAAAATATTTAACTCTAATTATGCAAGCTAGATGTAATTAAAAATTGTGTGAAATGACCTACAAACAATGTCAATTTAGAAAATATTAATTCAATTTTTTCTAGGACATTTCTATATGAGGTGGTAGGGGTGCATTATAACATTTTATATTAACTATGGTCATGTATTAGTTGATTATGTGCCTAATTTTATGTTTAGGTGTGTGTGAAAATATGGGATGATTTGATGATTAACTATGTGGCCTACTTTATCATGTGGAGACCTGAAAATAGAAAAAATTATTCCAACATAATAAACAAGATAGAGATCAAATGTGAAATGAGGACAAAAATTAAGGGGAATACCTGAGCTGGCCTAAGAAAAACCACATAATTGAGTACTACTTACATATCCCAAATGGGCCTCATGCCAATGTAATTCTCCCTATTAGATGTGTATGTGAAAATGTGAATATAAATATGGATGTTATTTCACTTATGAATAACCTTAACACAAGAATGTGAATAATGTATTCAACTTTATAATTTATAGATAAATTAGT
>JARHVA010001518.1:1425000-1537500 GCA_037957365.1 Torreya grandis
TATCAATATAGCATGGGCCAAAGGGGTGTGGATATCAACATAGGGAGGTGTTGAGGAAATACTACACAATAATTTATTTATAGTCAAGACAAGAAATGAAATGTGCACAAATAATTATCAAATCACAAGGTGATGTATTTCCATAATATATATAGGAAGGCATCCTAATATTTATCATTTTTTGCATTCATTCATCTCCTCCTATTCATCAATATGCTATGTTGTTTGCATCCCTGAAATTGTAAACATTTTATCTCTCTCCACAAAAACTATATGTTTCCCTTTAGATTGCATTAAAATGAGAAATGAAGTGATTTAAAACTTCCTTTCTAATTTCTTGAGTCGTTTCAAAAAAAATTGGAAACATAATTTATATTTTTTTAAGCTCCACATTATTATTTTTAAAGTTCTTAGTCCATATTATATAAATGCATGTGTGTTCTATTTAATATTTGATAGATATTTTCCTTTTTATATAATACAATAATAACCATCCATCTCCATATGCTGGAAATTTATTTAATCCTTTGATCTAGAGATGCAATCATCATATAATACCATATGAGCAATATGAATACTTGAAATAGTTATAACTATACTATTATTATGAGAGAGACTTGAAACTGAGATATCTTGAGTCTCAACTTCAATAATAGGTGTATAATCTTTTGTATGTGCATCAACATTTTGTAATTCAATCCTAATGAATAGGAGTATTGATAATAATGGCCTAATAAAGTAAATAAAACAAGAACTTTAGAAGAATATTTAGTTGGAAATGACTCTATCTTTTATTCAAACAAAACAAAAAATTTAGATGTTTTGATTATGACATGTGATGTCTCTTTTAACCATATAAAAACAACAAGCTACAACCATTATGATATATACACTAAAATAATGGTTGCAGGTGTTTGCAATAGTTCATACATGTATCATTAAAACTATTATGGGTGGGAAAACCATTAAAAATGGACTATAATAATGAGGTTCTAGATTTTTAAAGTGTCCCAATTATTAAAGGTGATGAGTTTTGGTTATAGAAAGAATACACATTTTCCCATGTAATGATTGACATCCTTATTTTGACATTTCTACATGTGACATGAGTTTTAAGTATACCCTAAATTTAATTTTTTGAGGAAATATCAATCTAAATGAGATAAATTAAATTTATATCCTTAGTCTTCTACCAACTTAAGGTAAAACTGATCCTAAGATGAATTACATGGTTTGATTTTGAGAAAGTGGTTAATAAATGATGATAAAATGAATGTAAATGTTGTGTGATATGACAATCTACTGAAATCATGAGGGTTTTTAGGTGGATGTGACATGAAGTGGGATGAATATGCATGAAGCTAACTTGATATCACATCTAAAGTATATATGAAAAATGATATGGTTGACTTAATATGGGTTAATATCTGTAGTAGGTAGTGGGAAATAACACATAAAATAAAAAAATTTACATGCCTATTGAAAATATAAAAAGATAATTATACTAAATAAGTAGTAAAATTATCTAAATTTATGCATAGGTTTAACAATCTCAATAGATGTTATAAGAGGGTATAGTATATATTTTTTTGTAAAAAAATCATTAAGTCCATTAAAAAATTGAACCAAGTGATAAATTCAAAAATCTAACATCTTGAGTGATGACTAATAAATGTACGATGGTGAAGATTTGAAGACATGGTTTTTGTAGTTGATGATATCAATAGTGCCATTATGACTCTAGTGGGGATGTTTAGTTGAATGGAAATAAAGTGAACACCCTTATTATGTTAGCAAATATCTCTTGATGATTATGACAAACAAAATAGGCTTGATTTATGTATTATAAATTGAAAACAAAAAAAAATGATAGGAAAGATGAGCATGTCAGGGTAATAAAAACCTATAGTAAGCTAGTGGTGGTGGTTGTAGGATTTAAATGGTAAGAGTGGTCAAAAAATGTAAACTAGGTATTAGTGGCTTAAGGTGCAGAATTAAAACCTACAACTATATTATTAATAAAGCATAAGACCACATAGACATAATAAGAGCATGGATTTATAGTCTTAGAATGGATGGAAGTAACTTTTAGCAAATTTGGCCAAAATATGAATTATGGAAAATAAAGAACAAGCATCTGCAATCTCTACAAGTAGGCTTACCTGAGATATATAGTGGTGCTTGTGTTATTCAAATGTTGTAAGTATAAACTTATTAAAGAAAAGGATATACCTGTATCCTTATCAAGATAGAGGCACAAGGCATTATAGGCTTTTGGCTATAGATAATAATCTTATAATAAGTTATAAAAAATACTACAACTATAAGAGAAATAATATATTACTTTATTTATTTATTAAATTATTTTTACACTTGATCAATCAACAAGTTGGTTTTCCAATCAAGGCTCTTTATTTGGTACTTATTTATCCAATGAATTGATTTTCTTACCAATACTATGAAAAATTCTTGAGGATTTTCACTGCTATTTTTTTGGTGTTTTTATGTTTTTTAAAAAATGAGGACATCATTAAATTTAGGAATAGGATGCACCATAGCCTCTAAAACCTCTAAATCAACCTAATACTTGAGTGTGTACATGAATTTCTCCTTAGTTTTGAGCTTTTTATCCAACATTTATTTAATCTTGAGTAATCTTATATGAAATTCAACTTCGTGATAGTTTTGAATTAGGCATGAAACAATGTTTAGTCTTCAAGTTGAAATATCCTTATTTACTGAATATATCATGCCACATGAATATTAGTTTTTGATATATATATATATATATATATATATATATATATATATATATATATGAATCAAATATTCTCAATGGAGTTCACTATAACATGTGGGTTTCCCTAGACACCATCATCTATCACACTTTTGGGCGTATTATGTTATATATCTTAATAAAGGAAAGTTTTATAATAATTTCCTATAACTAAATTGTTAGAAAACATATGAGCCATGATAATTAGTGCAAACATATGTTCATCATCCACTTGTAGAATTGTTTTAGTATATGTTAGTTGGGAAACCAAATCAACAATAAAATTATTGATTTGAGGCTTATATAGGATGGTAAGATTGAATTAGTTAAATAATAATAACATATACTAGTGTAACCATTAAGATTTAGTTTGTGCATTAGATAAATAATTATTGGATAATCAATATGTACAAGAATATGGCACTACTAATTGAAAAACTAATTAATATCATATATATTTATTCTGACCAACACACCCACATTTAATTTGAAAAGGATACCCCTTGCATTTGAACCATTTCTCTTAAAAAGTGCATGTTTATTGGGATTTGATTTGTAAAAGGGATTTATATTCCACTAATATTTTAAGTCAATATATTAATCACACTTTTTTCTTATAATATGGTGTTTAAGTGCATGCAAGACTTATGTATTCCAATTGAAAGATTTAATCCATATACCTTAAGTCATTTTATACTTATAAGGGTTGAAGGAAAAATAAGGCCTTATTAGGAATGTGCTATAAAAAAAATTAATTATAAAATTACATTTTAATTATCTAAAATTAGGTTATCCTTTTTTAATTGAGGTGATTTTTCACTCATTTGCATGCATTCACATCTAGTTATCGTAACTTTATAAGAATTGAGTTAGACTCAAATATTTGATTCCATGTGGCACTTTTTTGTAGTTTCACATCATTAAAGACTTAAAATTAAAGATTTTTATGTGTTAACCTCACATTTAGCTACATTATTTAAAACTCAAATGTTTCATTTGCATAAAGGAATTTATTGTTACAAAGTTTGTGAGAATGTGAAATAATTGGAGAAATTAAACTTATAAGCACCATATTCAATCATAACTTCAAAAAATTAGTGACAAATACTTTTTTAAAATTAGCTTGTGAAGGGTCCTCATCCATCAGTTGTCACTTGTCACATTTTTTCATTATCATAGCTTTGTAATTTGCTAAATAAGTTTGTGTAAATCCAAAGCTATGAAGGATGTGAAACAATTGAAGTTGGTCATATGTCATCACTCAATGACATTTGGAATATTTTTGCAATGTTATAATATTATGGAGATAAAAAATAATACATAGTGTGTTTTATTTTTCATTCCCTTACAAGAATACAACCTTATCAAAACTCGCCATATGTCTTCATTTTGTAGGTCTTCATAGTGCAATGCTACAATCTAAAGGGATGTGACCACACCAATAGGATCTATTTGTCATCATTGAATTTTTTCATATTGAGATGGTCCTCTTAGAATATCCATTTGTAATTTTGGCTAGCTATACCCACTTCCTTGTAGTTATTTTTATCTCTTATGTAGTTGTCTGATCTTTGTAACACACATTGGCATCATGACCATGAGTGGATTATGGTATTTTGACTATAGTTTTGGGTTCTATAAGAACATATTTTATAAACATTTTAAAAGGATATCTATCTTGACCACTCAATCCTTGGTTGGTTTTATGGGAAAGAGGAATAAATTTATATGAAATGTAAATAGATAACTCTAAAATTATTTAGAAAATATCATGGACTTTTCTTTATTTTCTATTAAGCTTCTTTTCTTCTTTATCACAATTTCATATTGATGTTGTGTGTATTTTGATATTTAAGTGATTACCATGGAGATTTATATGTTTTATTATGGGTAGGTTATAATTTTCAATTATGATATTCTAATCAATTTAGTTAGTTAATCTTTGATCTCTTTTTGTTGTAGATAAATGTGGTATTGCTATTTTTTGTAGTGAATTTTGATCTTTATAAAATTATTGTAATAGAATGTGATTTTAGCTATTTTATGTGATAAATTTATCTTGAAAATATATGTTGATGAAATTTACTCATAATTTATTATTCCTTATAATCTTTTTTTATGTTTATTTAGATTTAAGTACATGACTCAAAATGATGAATGCTAGTTGATTTATGTTAGACCTCAGAAGGTGTTACTTAAGTGAAAGGATTACTCAACTAAGTTCTATGAGAATTATTCTCTTCCCTACCCTTCCATCATTTTAACCCTTTTTATGAGATATTTTTACTCTAAATATCATCAATGTAAATATCCATCCTAGCATGTTTATTTGATCATTTAGGTGATTTTACCTTGATGGGTTGTAGGTCACATGTTACTATTCCAATATATTACATAGGGGATTCACAAATTGTAACTTTTATATTGTATTAAATTCATTAATTTAAAATACGATGGATTTATCGCATTAAATATTTAGGGGGTGTACATAAAATACACATAAAAAATAACCACAAATAATTCATTGATGGTCACCATATAGTTGAGTTTTATGCCAAAAAGGTGGGTGCTGACATAGCAGGTGGAATGATTCAACTATCCATATATTCATCCAAGGAAAAATATTAATTCTATGTTATATGAATAGTTAAGTTAATCGAAAGGAAATCCCAAATTTTTTACTTAGAGAACATGTATTGACATGAATTATCATGCGAAACCTAAAACACTTAATTACATGTATTATTCTAGATAAAATATAAATAATGAGATAATCAAAACAATTATTGGCACTATCATTTTTATAAGATATGTAATGAACATTAGATAATAACATGCATGCTCAAGTAAATTCCTAACATATTTGAATGTTGGTGGATCATGTTAATTGTCTCTTTTGCTTAGGCTTGTACTAGTTGGAAATGCTAAGAGAAGGCTTGAAATATTTTTGGTTAATGCAAAGATGGAATAAATTTGTGATAAAATATTTCCAAGGCAAAATTTATGTGGTAGGTTAGTAATAGCATCCCTAATAGGATCAAAAGATACTGTAATTGGGATGATATATGAATGAGGACAGTTAATATTTTGAAGAAAATTATTGATGGATTGGATTAGTGTGTATATGTTATGTACATAGATAAAGATGAATATGTTTATGTTTTATGATTGTAAGATTAGCCTTTGGTCAATGGTAGGGATTTATTAAATAATATATTGATCATTTCCCATGATTTTCAACCATAGATATGATTTTTATGTAGAAAGTGTTGGGTGTGTGGTTACAACACTACAATATGATGGTTGATGTCATCTTGAAATGAACATATTACTTGATATATATCTTATGTATGCATTAGTTGTGGGAAAATAAGGTCTCACTAAGAAACACATGTTCTTCCATCATCAATTTTTTCACCTATAGTATCATGTAAGCTATAGGTTATTCCCATGATTCCATTTTTGTGATAATTTTTTTTATAACCCTCTAATGTTTGGCAATTGGTTTATCCACCATTCAGAAGATATAAGGGTTATGGTGAAGGCATCACAACTTTTATTATTCCATTATTTTATTGGTTATGGCTGATCTTAAGTATATATAAGGATTTTATTGAAAAAAATGACACTTCTATGTGTATTCAAAATAGGTTGAGTGGTTTAGAGTGATTGAGATAAATAATGTTTAGGAGCATATAGATAATAAGTTGACCAGTTACTTGGATGACTTGCTAATATTTCCTCTTTTTTATAGGCTTCCTTAAACATATCTCTAAGATTATGTTTGTGTTTATGGATACATATTGAATGGAATATGGACACAAAAATTCTTTATATTATCTAAGAAATAAATTTTTTAGTAAGGATCTTTTGTTTGATGATTCAAGAATTTATAAAAAGGGAAATGTTGGAAAATTATTAGTATGGATGTGTTATTTAAAGAGTGTGTATAATTTTTTAATAAGTTATTAAAAAATTAACCCTATAATATGGATTTAGATGAGGATGATTCCTTGTGATTAAGATATCATGGATCTATTTATATGCCTTGTATTATTGAATAATGTAATGAAGTGTTTTATGTGTTAAAGATCTGACCAAATTAAAGTTTGGTATTAGATAAATATTTTATCATGTCATTATAGTATTATAAACAATTTTATAAGGGAAGCCACATATATCCATTGTTCATGTGGATGATGAATTTATGTTAATAAAATGATATACTTAGCAAAGTTTAATATTTTTTGTGCAAAAATAAGCTAAATTTAATTCCATTTTTGTAGTGTTTGATGTCAAAAACCATGCACCAACAAGAAACTTATTATTTTTATTTATTTTTGTATGTAGTATGTGAAGTCTTCCTGACCATGCCTATTAATTGATTTTTTTATCTATGTGTATTCTTCTAAATCAATATCATTTTTATATATGCATCCATGTAATTGTTATATAGTCCTTCATTTATACATGCAAATTTTTTAACATGTAAAACTCAAATTTAATATGATGCTAACATCCATATGATTTTCAAAGCACTAGTGTGATTCCCTATTGATCTGTTAACTGTTAAAAATATGTGGAATCATTTTAATTATCTGATCACAGAAAACTTGTTTAGGTCCTATCATCCTTTACTAAATTCATGCACCCTTAAAAATGTAAGATTCATTTGGTCATGATCTATTTAATTACTCAATCACTTAAAATTATTCAAGATTTGATCTTACCTCATGTGGTTCTGATCATCCTTACACTTAGCAGGCCTCTTATGTGCATCAATAATTATGTAGTAATTCTAGGCATAATTTAGTTTTAAAATGTATAAAATAATTTTCAAACCCATGTGGTGACTATAGATAACATATTAGGAATCACATATATCACATTAAAAGATGGTATAAATTTACTTTTTTGGTTAGTATATAATTTATAAGTTCATGAACTATATTCTTTAGTTTTTCCTATATTGTGGTTTGTTGTATAAGGCAAGTTTAATTTGAGAATAAATAATATTTAATATTTATAAAATGCCATTTTGAGTCAAAAATAAGGATTTAAACTACTATGAATATCTATAGTTTTCATTTAAAATGATTGGTTATTTAGAGTCTAAGTATTTTTAAGTCAACAAACAAAATAAATCATGTCATTTTGTTAAGAGTTAAGAGTAAAAATATCTATATTGTAAAAGGATAGATTTTCAGTTGAAACCAATGTCCCAAGTCTATTTATGGTGGGAGGTCAATGATAATCATGGAATAAATTAAATTGAATTAGAAAATTTGAATGCAATAACTTTCATACTTGGTAGGTAAAAATACACGTGTAGCTAATTGAGAAGGATCTCTAGGATATCATCATTTAGGCATTACAACCAAACAAACATATGATAATGAACTCCTAAGATGGACTAAAAAGTACCAAAAATCTTTGGTTATCATTGGCCTCAAGGTGTTATACTCATATCTACATCATGTTGAATTTTATAAGTATTCCAAATAATTTTGGGATTCACCAAACAAGCTATTTGAATGTGAAATGAAGAGTACTAGACTATACTAAAATAAATATTATATGGTTTAAAGATTGGGGAAGGATTGAAGATGGTAGATCACATCAATAATTTTCTCTCCCTATTACCTCAATTGGATGGTGTTAAATAAAAATTAAAATATGAGGATGTAAAATCCATAATTTTGAATAGTATGCCTAGTAAATTCTCAAATATAGTATTTAATTTAGATAAATTGAATCTCAATCTAGAAGATTTAATTTCCATCTTACTTGATTAAATAAGTCAAATTAAAATTCATGAGTAGGAAAATTAAAAAATATTATTTTTATTAAAAAAAATAAAAAATAAAATATGAGGATGTAAAATCCATAATTTTGAATAGTATGCCTAGTAAATTCTCAAATATAGTATTTAATTTAGATAAATTGAATCTCAATCTAGAAGATTTAATTTCCACCTTACTTGATTAAATAAGTCAAATTAAAATTCATGAGTAGGAAAATTAAAAAATATCATTTTTATAAAAAAAAAGCTTGATTCATCTTCCAAGAAACATACAAAGTTTAAATATCTAAAAGACAAATACACATGTTTCTACTATATAAAGCCATGACACCTCCTTATAAATTGTAAATAGAGAGCACAAACTCTCATCGATGGTAAATTGGAAAAAATGTCTTGATTGCTAAGGATAATGACTAGGAATAATATACTCACCATTCAAGTGATGAATACTCTTACCATCCAAGTGATGAAGCATATGTGTTCTATTTTTTAAAATGTGTTTGTGTGTGTGGACAAAATAAAAATTCTGTAAACAAATGAATATGAGAGCAATAGTCTACTATGCATCCTCTCATAAATACTTTTCAGTAATATTTAGGTGAATATCCAAACACTGACTAGAAGTGAAAGATTGAATAGTTATGTTTACTTATGTAGGTTATCACTAGAAGTATACAGTTTTATGGTGAGCATCCCAAAACTCACTAGAATTAAAATCATGAACAATTCTATTCATGTACGTAGGTGATCATAGAAACATTTGTTATGAGTAGTTTGAGTGCATACCTAGAATATGTGTTGACATATGTTTCTATTTATATTTTTTGTGGTGTAGTTCCTCACCCCATGTGCACACTGGGGGGTGTTATAATTTTTTTAAATATTAGTGTGTTATTTTAAGAGTGTGTATAACTATGTAATAAGTTATTATAAACAAATTAATCCTATAATATGGATTTAGATGAGGGTGAATCCTTATGATTAAGTGATCATGAATTTATTTGTATTCCTTGTATAATTAAATAATGTAATGAAGTATTTTTTGTGTTAAATCTTTGACCAAATATTCCCAATGCAACATTTATTTGGTAGGTTTGTAATAACATCCACAATAGGATAAAAATATCTTCTAGTTGGGATGATATTTTAATGAGGACAATTAGTATGTTGGATAAAATTATTAATGGATTGATTTAACATGTATATGTTATGTACATAGTTAAATAAGAATGTGTCTATGTTTGGTGCTTATAAGATTAGCCCTTAGTCAATGACAAGAATTTATAAATAGGATATTGGTCATTTCCTATGATTTTCAGCCATAGATGGTTTTTTTACTCTAGTAAGAGCTCAGTGGGTGGTTACAACACTAAAATTTGATGGTTTTTGTCATCTTTAAATGAACATGTTACTTGATCTATAGCTCATGTTTGCATCAATTTTAAAAAATTGAGGTCTAACTAAGATGCATGGGTTCTTCCATAAGTGGTTTTTGAGATGTATTATCATGTAAGCTACATGTTATTACATGATTCCATTATTGTGATAAGATGTTTAAAAACCCCATTAAGTTTGATAATTGGTTTATCCACCATTTGGAGGATAGAAGTGTTATGGTGAATGCCTTGGATATTTTGTTATTCTAATATTTTATTGGTCATGTTTACTCTTAAGTATATATAAATATTTTATTAATAAAAAGGGAATATATGTGTGTATCTAAAATAGGTTGAGTGATTTAGATTACTTGAAATAAATCATGTTTAAGAGCCTAAGCACAAGTTGTCCAATCACTTGAATGACTTGAGGATATTTTGATTTTTTATAGGACTCCTTAAGCATATCTCTTAGATTACCTCTAATTTTATGGACACATCCTTGATATATTTAAATAATATAATATAGACACAAACATTTTTTAGTTTTTCTAGAATGTTAAAAATTTACTAAGTCTCTTCCTTTAGATGAATCAAGTGTTTATGAAAGGGAAAGGTAGTGGTACAACCTTACTTGTTGATTAATGTGGTCCAAGGATTGAATCATTTAATGGTAATAGAGTATTTTATATTTGATTAAATACCTCATCTAGGTATCTATAATTATGGTTGATGTGGACATTATTATACTAAAATATTTGAATGAGGATTGAATTCTATTGAGTTTAGTGCGTGGGTGGGAATATTATCATTTAATTATTATAAAATGGTTAAGATAGATTTTCACTATGGTTATGTGTAGGATTGACATGAAATAAAGGTTATTTAATGGGATTTTGGGATAGATTATTAGATATTTTTGATTAAAAAAAAAAACTATTATGATTATTTATATTATTGAACCTAACTTTTTGTTATGGCTATCATTTTTGAGGTGGTGGCTGTCATGGCTGGCCTTGATATTTATGTAATTGATTTTGTGATTATTGGTGTAGTTTTTAAAAATCATAAGATGGTGGTGGTATTTAATTCCTATCATTAAGTGTATATAACTAATGAGAAATATAATTATAAAAATAAGAGTGGAATAATAGAGGGTCACCAGGAATACATAAATTTTCTTGCACTAGTGGCTAAGGTCCCCTTTGAGCTACAAATAAAAATTGTTCATTCTCATTTCCATTTCCTTGAGTCTCAAATATATCTTATATATAATTTTTCATGATGTCCTCATTTGCCTTAGAACCTTGCAATTTACACATAACCTTATATTTACAACAATCAAGGTAATAAACATTTAAAACATACTCTACCAGTTGATTTTGAAAAATCCTCTCTCCTTATAAGAATTTAAGATTTTTTTCTTTCCATTTGTCATACAAAAATCTTTGTCTAGTTATTATATTCTAATTTATCCTTCATTCTCAGATATGGAAATACTATATACACATGCTTGTGGGATTGTCATCATAGGAATGAGAACAATTGATATGAATTATCTAGGTAGAAAAGTCATAAAAATATCACTTTTTGTTAACGTGGTTCCCTCACCACTTTTTATTTATCTGTTAAATTATAAGTGGGGGTTTATCTGTGGCATCCCCCAATGAGGTCAAATGGTTAAGAAATTATGGGTTCTACATGTAATACCCCATATATGATCCCTATTGTTGTAAACGGTGGGGTCAAGGAATAGAGCCCCATAAGATGGACATAAATTCCTTCTTCCTCAACATTTTAAATATTTATTAAAAAAATAATTTTCTTTGTAATTCGATTTACCTAAACCACCTTGAAAATGTGCCATTTCTACTATTTTTTAATTATTTCCTCCACCAGTACCATTTATGGGCCTGTTATTTATGCCAAAATTTACAATAGATGAATTTTTCTCATGAGAAAGTGTTGGAATATTGTCATTGATGTCAAAAGAATTGCAATTTATGTCAATAAAATTTCTAAAATAAATATAAATAGATTTATCATTATAAATATCAATGAAATTATTGACAAAATTGTTGACAAAAATGTCGATAGAAATGTCAATACAAATATCGATGGAAATGTCAATAGACACATATATTGGTGAGGAGGTACCTCTTGGATGGGATTACTCCTTTATGAAGAGCCTTTGGAGGTTATATAAGGTAGATAGAATATTGGAAAACATATGAATAAATAATTCTTTCTATCATATACAAGGAGAAGAAGAGGAAGAAGAGAGAGAAGAAAAAAATTGATTCTAGCACAATTTGTTGATAAAGCAATAGTGACAAGGTGGAAATTGTTTAAGTGAGATTAGTACCTCATAAAGAAAAGATTAGTGTCTCTTGATAAGTTGGTGCTTAGTAGTGGGGATTGGTGTTTCTAGTAAGTTGGTGTCTACAAATTATTTAATAATGGGGATTGGTGTATCCATTAGGTTGGTGCTTATAAATTTTATAATAAGAATTTTATTTGTAGTTAGATTTGGATAGTAGATCAAGCAATCCTTTTCTCCATCATTTTCTCTTGAAAGGGTTTCCACGTAAATATTGTGTTCTTATTATATTATTAATAGTTGATGTTGTGTGATTAATATTATTGTGATTATCAATTTGAAAAATTAAAAGATTACCGTATACTAATTCACCCCCCTCCTAGTGTAAGCATGTGTTAATTAATTTATATCAGTTCTGATTCTTTCAAAATTAGTCTAACTAATAGAAGGTAGATCGTAGGAGCACACATGGCTAGTCAAGAAGGTTTATCCATAAAAAAGGATCCATTATTCAAAAAAACAAACTATGTATTCTAGAGCATAAGGATGTGAATATATCTAAAGGCCCTTAGCTTTGATATTTCACAAGTAGTAGTAACATGATATATAATGCCACAAACTTTTCCAATGGATACATTTGGAAAGAAGGCTAGTGAAAATAATGCAATATCCATAAACATAATTTTGTGTGGCTTATCAAAATCATAATTTATCAGAGTAATGTATTGCAATTCAACAAAGGACATCTAGGATAAACTTTAGTCCATCTACGAGGGCAAAAATAAATTAAAGAAGGTAAAACTCCAAAATCATAGGAGACAATTCAAGAGCTTAAAAATGAAATATGAAAAAAATGTTATGACATATCTTCTTCATGTGGATGAAATTATTAACACTATCAAAGGTCTTGGAGAAAAGGTTGAGGATGCAATGGTTATGCATAAAGTATTAAGGTCTCTTCCCTTGATATTTGATGCTAAAGTCTCCACCATCAATGAAATTAAAGATTGATGGATGAGTTACATGGGATCCTCATGGCATATAAATTGAGGACCAAAAAGGAGAAATCATCTAAATGATAGTTCAACCTTTAAAGCCTTAAAGAAAATGAATAATAAATAACCCAATTCAAGCAATAATTTAATGATGAATTAGATGAATAAGAAGCTCATTTTGTGAGGAAGATAAAGAAAGGATCCACCAAGTACAAAAGTAAGTTTCCTTTTAAATTCTTTAATTATGAAAAGGTAGGACATTTTTTTGACAAATACCCATATACAAAAAATGAAAGTAGTGATGAGGAAGAAGATCATAATAGCAAGAAAGGTGGAAAAAATTATCAATATAAAAAGGGACACAAAAAAGGAAAACTTGAGAAAAATAAGAGCTTTCACAAGTACATGAAAAACCTCTATTCCAAAGAGGAAAGTAGTTCATCTAAAGAAATTTTCTCTACTAGTGATAAATAAGAAATTTTATTCGTGGTAATATAAAAAAAAGGTGATATCTTGGAAAGTGAAGAAAAATAAAAAGAAAAAGAAAAAGAAGAGGAAGAGTCAGAAGGAGAATAAAATGCTGAAATAGATGGGTAAGTAGATTTAGAAGAATAACTAATTTGTTCCCTAAGTGAAATAAATAAGCTTAAGAAGAAGAACTTGAAACAAAAATTACAGCTTCAAGAGGACTATGAATCTAAGATAAAAATGTCAAAAAGTCTTGAGTAATTATAAAAGATGATCATAAACCTCAAGATTCAACTTGAAGAAGCAAAAAGGATTGAAGAGGAAGTGAAATAATAATTAAACAAAAAGGAAGAAAAGTCTGAGAGGCTAGAGTTTGAAAGTATTTCCTTGAGGAAGGAACTAGAGAAAATAACCACTAAGCTGAACATAAGCCTCAAATTTGAGAAGAGTATTGAGATATTAGATGATATCATAAATGGGTAGAGGTAACCATTTATAAATAATAGTCTTGGATATCAATAAAATTAGATGGCCAAAAAAGAAGATCATAAAGAGCCACCAAAGAAGGCAAATGAGGAAAAGACAAAAAAATATGTAGATGTTCTCAAAAGTCATATTAGAAAGAATAAAGAGAATTAAGTCCTATATAAAACAATCACTACTCCAAAATATAACAAGGATAAATTAAAAAAGTCCTTTCTTCTAAGGCAGACACACATGACTAGGTTTCAAAACTCTTTCCTTGGGTATTGATTTTTGTGTAATCACTTTGGTCATAAAAAATTGGAGTATAAGACTCATGCAAGACATTTTAGTTGGAATAAGAATATAATTACTTATGATTTCCCAAATAGGAACTATAATTCATTTCATCCTTTAGTATATTACAATATCATATGCTATAAGTGTAATAACTATGGACATACAACACACTTATGTAGAAGTGGTTTAATGGAACCTCCTAGGCAAAATAAGAAAGTGGAAGCCATAAGTAAACAAAAGGAAGAAACTTCAAAAGTATGGAAAAAGAAGAAAGAGTAATAAAAGGAGAGATTTGTGCTTGTGAAAATTGAATTTCATGCACAAAATGTATCATTAAGTTCATAAGGATAAGTATGCATTCAGGAGGAGATAATCATTACATTATCTTTTAGCTCCACAGAAAAGACAACTTCAAGGATGAAGTCTCATATAATATTAGAGAAAGAGAAGATATGGTTGGAGAGAAGAATACGAAATATGTTTAGGATAAAGTTGATGTTACAAGGCAAGAACATGAAAAACTTGAAGAGACATGGAAGTATATTGAAGAATCACTTTTACACGATGTTGTTAAAATTCATGACCTATTGTTTGGTCTACTAATTTTGTGCAATATTTTATAAATTCTCAAATATTATATGATTATAAATTGTATGCCCTTATCCTTGTATATGAAGCTAAAAATAAGTTTATTGAAGGGGCTAGATATTCATTGCATGTAATATTGGATAATAACATATAATAAGGGCATTTGTTGCATTTGTGTTTGACTCACCAGAAGATTTCACAATCACTCTTTAAGAGGGTTTTAAAGATGATTTAAATTAGGTGCTTATATATTTTATCTTCTTGAAACCATTTATCAACCAAAGGAATGATCTCCTGTAAATTTTAAAAATAATGAATTTTTGAATGTACACACTATGGTTGAAGAATCTCCAAGTAATAAGACTTAAGTGTAAAGAGAAGCAATTTACCTTAAGACTTGAGGGAAGTGGAAAAGAGGAGTGAAAAATTGAGTATCTAGAGATAATATATATGTATGTAAATGATGTTAAAAATCCAAGATTTGATCAAATTCAAGGAGAGTAAATGAGAAAAAAATTCCTTATGCAAAAGGATAGGAAAAAACAAAAAGATAATCATTCAGATGTGGTGATGTTGAATAAGATATAGATGTTTCCCATGATTTATTTGTGGATGGAATCATAATTAACATCCCTTTTCCATTGATGTTAAAGGGAAGAATTAATGAAAGGGGGAGAAAAGGAGGAGAACTACAACAGGGAGGAGTTTTTCGATAGATTTTCCATCAATGACAAAGGTGGAAATTATTGAAATATTGTTAGTGATGTCAATGGAATTGTAATCAATGTAAATAGAATTTATAATGGAATGATCAATGGAAATATCAATGGAATTATCAACAAAATTTTTAACAAAATCATCAAAAAAATTATTGATGGACATTTTGATGGAAATGTCGATGGAAATGTTGACAAAAATGTCAATGGACACATATTTTAGTGGACTATTAGATGGGATGCCTTCTTTGTGAAGAGACTTTGGAGGCTATATAAGGTGGATACAAGATTGGAAAACACATGAAGAAATAATTATTTAAATCATATACAAGGAGAAGAAGAGCGAGAATAGCAAAACTTGATTGTGCCATCATTTATTGATAAAGCAATAGTGAGAAGGTGGAACTTGTTTAAGTGATATCTATGCCTCATAAAGAAGAGATTGATGTCTCTTGCTAAATTGGTACTTATCAGTGGGGATTGGTGTCTCCAATAGGTTGGTGCCTAAAAGTTGTTTAGAGATGGTAATTGGTGTCTCCATTAGGTTGGTAACTACAAATTTTATAATAAGAATTTTATTTATGGTTGGATTTGGATAGTAGATCCAAGCAGTCCTTTTCTCCATGGTTCTCTCTTGAAAGGTTTCCTCATAAATCTTGTGTTATTATTGTATTTTTAATAGTTGATGTTGTGTGATTGATATTATTATGATTATCAATTTGAAATAGTAAAAGATTACCTTATACTGATTCAACCCCCCTCTTAGTATAAGTGTGTGCTCATCAATAAGTGCATGTTCCCATTACTTATCAATAGGTTCATGATCTATTATGGGATTAAATTTTTGAAATAGGTTATTACTATTAGGTTCATGATTTATCATATGATCTATTATTTTAGGTAGTTCTTCTCACCTATAAGATAAATAATAAATATTTTAAGTTGATATTATTTATTGTTATGTGCATGAGTAATTGTTGAAAATTTATTATCTTTACCAATAAGTGCACAAGAAATTACTGCAAGTTGGTTTTATATAATATATGCATTAATAATTACTACAACCATTGGTACTTTAATATCCTTATATTTCCTATATTTCCTCTACTTTAATGGCATCCATCTTGTTGTTTCTTTATTTTTGTCCTTAAATTCTAGATTTGAGGGCTTGTAAGTATTGATATAAAACAACCAACTTTGTATTTTTTTCAACATTACCATCATTTACAACTAAATATCCCTCAAAATTTACCTTCTTAGCCATTGATTTACCTACAAAAGGTTAGACTTTTTAGGGAGTAAAAATTCTAAAATTTTCCTAATTAATGTTATATCATGAAAAAAAAGAGTATCAACTTCTGGAGTTTTCCCCTACAATGAAATCATAACTTAATTTTTGAAGAGTTTATTATTTTGAAACTTTCCTAAAAAATGAATCCAAAAACATAGATAACACACAACCTAATGTTATTTATACTCTAGGGTCACTACTCAATCGATGATGGCATAATCTAAGAGGTAGCCTTTATAATACATGAATTGCATGAACCTTCACTTAATTGTCACCAAAGGACATAAAAACTTTTAAAAAGTTTTCAATGTATATGCAAAACTAAATGAATTTGAATATCTAAGCGAAATATTTTCTAATCTATTACCTAAAAAGAATTAAAACTAAACTAAATCACACTTGCATGGATATTAAACACACTTGTGGAAACCAAATGACATGAAAGAGAATTGTAGGAAAGTAAATGCCATAAAGTAAATTCTAAGAAAGGAAATAATAATTTTAAGTTGGAAGTTTCCCACATAATACATAATTTAAAGGTACACACACAAAATTAAATTGATGTAAATGGAATTATCTATGAAATGGAAAGTAAAAAACTTATAGAAATAAATGTAAATGAAATGTGCACACAATAAAAACAAACTAGTTAACATATAGGAAATCAAACCACCAAATCTTTGTGAGTGGGCCCTTCCTCAATTAGACTAGAGGTTGAATCCTCTATTTGTTTAAAACATAATTAAACAAGAGCAATAAATGAAATCATGTAAAAGATAATATTTTTTTAGATAAGGTTAAATTTTGGTTTTTTGGTAGGGGTCCATACCCTATTACAAGAGGGTCAAAACCCAGATAATCATAGAAAATAAGTCTGAGATAGCATTAAAAAACCAATAGAGCTACTACAAAATAAGCTAAAAATTTATCATAATAGAATCAAAAGTAGATCAAAAAATAGAACACCTTATCAGTTATGAAGCTTATTGATGGTGTCTTTTATCTGTATAATGTTGCTATGCATGTTCTGGAGCTTGCTAGTCATGGCATTATCCAAGACCTCCCCAGAATGTTTCTTAATGTTACCTCTACCTCCTTTAACTAAAAAATAATAATATCACTAATGATAGTAGCTTAGGTACCAATAATATCCACCATAATACTAGTGATATTATCCAAATAAATGAACTTACTATGAAGAATATTAACCTTCTCACTCAAATTGTGAATCTAAATCTGAGAAGTTTTGATGTTATCCTCATTATAATCCACCTACTTAATCTTATTTTTATAATTTTGATTGAGAATATTCATATCTTTTCTCACATTATTGACCAAGGTTTTGAGATTATCTAGCTCCTTATGGAAAAAATAAGGTTGTCCTGATCATAAGGGTGGTCAAGGAAATAAGGCTTTGGACCACATTAGCCTTTTCGTAATCAAAATTGTTACCCTATTTTGAGTGACTGTGAAGAACACTTTTTTTGGGGTCCTTGTTCAATACTTCATAAATGCCCCTAACCCTTTTATGCTTAGAGGAAGAAGTCAAGGGGTTCTCAAGTGGAGGGGTTAAGGAAGTATTGATTCTTGGGTCCAAGTTTAATAAGTGGAGATGAAACAATAAATAATAGCTTGGTGTGAGGGAGTGGCTAAATTCCCTACTTGTAGTTTTTGAATATAAGATTCAAGATAAGTAAGAATAAATAATGGTAGAATAACTAGAATATGGTGCCTAAAGTGGTTCAAAAAAACCAAGTGGAATCTTTTGATAACATGGTTCCATCCATCTAGAGCCAGTAACTACACAATGATCCCTGCAAGCTCATTGAATGGCTTAGGCAAAACGATTCTAAGAAAAACTCCATGGTACAGAGTCAGTTGTTCATCCCCCACTATGAAATTGTCTAGTTCATGATTTTTTTGCATCTATTGACTTAAGACTTATAACCTTTAGTATTGAGCCCTGTGATGAAGGATATTAGACCCTTAGTGATGAAAACATCCTTACCTCTAATATTGACTCTTCTATCTTTCCAATTATAGGATTTTTTTTGGGAAATGTGAGAGTCATGCCCTCTAACCCTATGGAGAAATTTGAAAAACATCAAACTTATAGATTATCCCATAACACTTTATCAGTGTCCTAGGCCTTATTGAAGGTAGCCTCAGTTTTGACATGTTTTCTACCCATCTAGCTAGAAATTGTAACCAAAATAATGAGAGAAAATAAAAAATTACTCAATATCATCTTGGATGATAAATACAAATGGAGAGGTTACATATATAGGAGGGAGAGAGAGATATAGACCCAAAATTATAATGAATTTGGAATAATATTCACCAATGATCTAGATACCCTAATCAAGATAAAAATGTGTAGACAAAACTCATAGGACAAAAGTTTACATCAACACCCCCCCTTAAGCATAGATTAGGTGGGATGGAGAATTAGGTCATGAAAACTAGGACTAATGAGGTAACCAAGTACATAATGATTATCCCTAATATCATATAAAATATGAAGGATATGTGCATCTACAAATAATAGAGAAAGTAAGCATAGAATGTCACATGGTGAATAATATAGTAGGTCTCTTTGTAATAGATTATGTCTCTTCCTTTAGAAAGAAAGAAACCTTGAGATGTCAAACTACTAAATTCACACTCAAGTGGAATGAAATTAGGAATCATGATGTATATCTCTGGAAAATGCTCAAAAGTCTCCTTGTTAGTGCTTAAATGTGCCAAAGTTTGATCAAGAATCACAAGCCTAACTATAGAATATGGAAATAAGGAAGCATATATTAAAGGGGGGAGAACAAGAGGGTTTATAAGTATCCTTATTACATCTAGAGAATAAGAGTGGTATGGAACATTCACTAAAAAATTGTCCATAAAAAGAGGAGAGTAAGGCTCAACAACCTTTGAAACTGAAGATTGGTTTGTAAATGAAGTGCTTAGATCTACATGATGAATGTCCATAAGAATATATGAGTCATCAATGCTATCAATGTGTATACTCTCATTGGAATTAGTAAACTCCTTTGAAATGTGAGTCTATGATGGATATATAATTTTTAATGAGATAACTAAAGTCTATAAAATCTCTTCTTATAGTGGGGGCTCAATAAAAGGAAGAGAATTATCCACCATAGATGTGCCATCATAAGAAATAAAAGTAGGAGGAGAGAGTAAAATATTCTTAAAAGAGATAATATGAAGAAGATGAGGAGGTGTGATGTAGGTCACAATAGGATCCCCAAAAGGACTTTAAAATGTAAACCAAATGATGAAGGGACACATTGTGTGCTCCACATGGTGGTGCAGATCTCATGAAATGTGCAATAAAAAGTGACCATAGGCCATGTCACAAGAGTTAGACAAGTCATTATATTGACCTAGGTCAATAGGACTAGGAATATATCCATATAATAATGAAATAATTTATTGATCTATGAGTGAACATTCCATGTACACACACCATGAAACATAATTGGTATTCCCAAGAAAGACCACTAGGGTAGAATCAACCTTCTTCCTATGGAATATCTCAGATGGACTCAGCATGACTATGATAAAACACCAAATAAGTGCAATACTACACAAAATACTCTGTAATGATGCTAAAATATTGCATGCTCATGAATGGGACATTAGACATAGCTGAGAATGCATTGAAGTGAGAAACTAATGCAAGAATAAATACAAATAGTGGATATATAAAATAGTGGTATTGGGCATAGTCAAAAAATTCATCCACGTGTGATAAATCATTACACAAAATACAATGCAAAAAATAATAGGACCCATAGCACATGTAACCTCTAAAATATGACACTTTATAACTTTCGAGTGTTTTATAATAAAAATAGAACCAATGATTGGGAAATTAAAAAAGATGAAATTTTGAAAAATATAATGTTCAATTTTGATCTACTGATAAAAATTTATTACATAATCAATTTATTGTAAATGAGGCCTATTTAATAAAAACTTGCACTAAAATTTTAAATTATCAAAGGGTTTAAACATTAAGCATGCCTTATAACCACTCATTGGAACTGACATAAAGTGTAGAATGTAATGGTTTATATTGTGAGGTAGAATTGGCATCCTACCAATTGGAGCCTCACCTTTCCTCCTCGATAATACAAAAATAAGGTTATCTAAACAATTAAATCACCCTTAATATAATTTCTCCCAAATTGATTTGTATTTTAAAAAACAAAAAATGCTAAATTTTGAAATAATAATAAGTCAAAATGGAAAATATGAGTCATATCCACATTGGAATGTGGTGGGGACCATAAAGGAGGATGGAATAGACTATTTTAGGTTTTTGGAAAACCTAATAATCCTTATTCATGTTGTTAGTATATGGTTCCACCAATGTGGGTGTATAGGATTGCAACTAAATTGATGCCCAAGGATCTTTACCACCATTTGGAGAGGAGAATATTAGTCCATTATGAAGATTGATATACCCTTGGAGGTCATAGATAGGTCTGAGTAGGTTGTGTAAGGATATCAAACTAGAAAGGAAATAGGTATCAATGGCAAACTAAAGATGGAAACTAGGTAATGAGTAGGGTGGTTTGGAATGCATGGACAAGATGATGAGTAGGATCAAAAGGTTTTGGAATTAAAATTCATAAAACCAGAAAATATTATGGCTATGGTAGGCTATTAAATACTTGTAGTTGTTAGCTGAATAAAAAGGAGATAATGCAAGCTATGTGGAATGACTAAGTAGATCTAAGGGGATAACTAGGCTTGATGAATTCATGTATAGACTACTTCTTTTTAGATATAGCCTCTATTCCTCCAAAATGTTATAGATATTAAAACTTAGTCAATAAGATAATGTGATAAAATAATCTTCCTAAATGCATGCAAACATTTACAAAGATATGTCCAATCATATCATTGTTATTTATGCCATGTGAACTCCATGAAGAGTAGCTTGTAACAAATCTATGTGCAGGTGATTTTTTTCCAAAAAATATTTGAAAACCATTCACCTTATTTATGATCCAATTAGCATAAAAAATAAAACAAGTAAATTTTTGAAATAATTGTTGACAATTTTGACCCCACAAGTCAATTTTCCACCCTTGTTGAGAAATCATTGAAAATCCATGGTTAACAGGCCTTGAGGTTATCTTGAAAATTTAGGGGATTTTATTTCACTTGTCTTGTTCTTTATAGGAAAGAATAGATGTTGAATAGAGTAGTTGAAAGGAGCAAATTCTAAAGAGAACTTTAGGATTTACAAGAAGAAGGGTCCTTTATAGGTTTCTTGAAGGGTTCTTTCCCTTCAGGAAGGTTTTTCACAAAATCTTAAAGGGCAATTGATAAAATTTTTAAGGATTTTATTTTGACCAAAAGGTCCATTTGTATAATTTTGAAGGGTTCCTTCCCTTCAAAAAAGGGCATTTTCAGAGATAAAGAGGACTAATTCATTTTTATAAAGGGATCATTTCAACATCTTGAAGGGTCACTTGGAGAAAGGCCAAGGGGACACTTTGAAAAAGCTCAAAGGGACATTTCAAAGTTTCAAAGGGTAGGTGGGCTTTATAATAAGTTGAAGGACCATTACAAAAAATCCAAAGGGTTGATTACTGAAGAGACGGTCCATTTGTAAAGTTTTGAGTGGTTCTTTCCTTTTAGAAGGGTGTGTTTCAATAAGTTTAAGGACTTTTCATAAATCAAAGTGGAAAATTTACCCACAGATAATTCTTTTAGATAAATTATTCGAAAGAAAGGTCCATACACAAAAGTCTAAAATAATTCTTTCAGACAAATTATCCAAAATAATTCTTTTGGAAGATTTACCCACATAAATAAATAAGGAAATGAATGAAAGAAAAGTCCTTTAAAAAACACCAAAGGGTTCTTGCAAAAATCTGAAGGGCTTGTCAATTTTTCCAAAGGGTATGTCAAAAAGCTTGAAGGGCAGTTCCAAAAACCTGAAAGGTCACTTTACAAAAGTTGAAGGGTCAATTCTATGGTAAAGTGCCCTAAGCCAAAGATGCTGAAGAGAAGAATTCCTTTAGAATTTTTGTTTGAAGGAAATGGAAAGTATGAAGAGACAATTATGTCCACAAGAAAATGACAAAGACATAAGCCCAAGGAAGGATTTCCTTTGGAAATAAAAGTCTCAAACAAAAGTCCACAAACATAAACAAATCTAGAGGCAAAAGGAAGAGCCCAAACAAATTGTCTGCAATAAATAGATAGATATGAAGAACCAAAAAATGCAAGGGATTTAAATAGATAATAAATATATTAGCATATTCTATGGTCTATTATAGATCATGTAAAGTGGCCCATAAATAGGATTAGACACGTCCAAGACATGTAGCCATTTCAAACATGACTCTTTCAATTCTACAATAGAGACTCATTTGCATGAAGAACTCAAGGAGTTTAACAATGAAGAACTTAACATAAAATTCCATGCATTCACTCTTGTTTTCTCATTAATCCAATCCTTTCAAACATTCCAACAGTTCAAGTGGAGTTTTCCATTCAAGGTGTGGCATAGTTTTCATGTAAGGAAAGGTTCATTAGAGGTTAACTAGTCTTGAGTTCTAGCTAACTGGTTATCAAGTGCCACATCCACTCATGATTTCCATGAAATATAGGATATTCTCACATTCTAACTCAGCTTCAAATTAGTTAAAGCTTGAGTTAATACATCCAAAGTTGGTGTAGATTTCATGTATGGGGCAGATTAGTCTCAAGCTTGGGCTCACCATCCATTTTCAATGCCAAAGGTATTTTATGCAAGGCATAAGACAAAATAAATTTTATTTGAAATTTGAAATAACACAAGTTGGACTAAGTTGACCTCTTCTTCTATTTTCAGCACTAACTTCTTGGCTACTATATCTTTTTCTATATAAGTTGGCTTTTTAGCCTTGAATTATATCCCTCTTTTGGCAAGACCAAAATTATACCAAAGATTGATTTGTAACCTTTTTTTATATTAATAGGACTATTTTTAATTTCCAATGTTAGTGATTTTCACATTTGATAGAATTTTTGCTCCTTGACAAGTCTTGATTCTTACCTAGTTACTAGCTGATTAGATAATGTAGGTCATATTCTATGTTTGATGTCTTTTGGTTGAAGTTACAATGGATGCAAGTGGAATTTTAGTGCCTTAAATCAGGCCTATTCCATCATTTACCTCAAAATTTAATCACTAGATAAATCCTTTTCATGAAATACTTATGCATATTGGTCAATTAGAGTTGAAAGTTCATATTTTTTTATGGTTGTCTAAATCAGTGTTTTAGGAGCTCAAATTGAGTGGATCAACTCAAAATTTAGGTGTATCACCATCATTAAATAGTATTTTACTTCAATTTTATTTTTCATTTTTCCCTATTAATTTATAGAAAAAAGTAAAGGTCCTAATTGATACACTAAAGGGAGCTAGGCCTTAGAATCTAGAGATTCAATCCACTAATTAGGTCACCCATAACCTATGATTATTTCCAAGTTTTAGTAGACTATTAAGGCCTAAAAATACCTTCACAAGGGTGTGATTTTGATTGATAATAGTTTTTGGCACACCTGATGGGACCAAAAATAAATCTTTACATATCTAAAGAAAATTTGAAGCTAAGGAGAAGCATTTGCAGTAGAAGAGAATATCTAACTTCATCACAAGCTAAAGATTATTTAGGTTGAAAAGTTCATAGCATCATTTAGGTAGTTATTTCATGCCAAATGTTACCACAAGGTCAACAAGTAAATTTATTCCTTTTGAATTTATATCTTATAAGAGATCAAGGTTTAGGAGGGCAAAACCATGTCCTCAAAAATAGTATTTGCCTCTTGGTGATCGTAATTTTCTAACCACTACAAACCCCACTATCTAAATGGCCATTAGAGACCAAGTGTTTTCTCCATTCAATAGAGGAAACTCACTAAATTTAGCCTAGTTTGATGACATTCTAGTTTATACCCTCAAAAGTATCCCATTATTCTTAGGAGAAAATCAAACAACCCCTATTGAGCATATCCAAGATGTGGCTAATCTCTGTTCAGTCCATAATGTTTTTTAAAATAATGTTTCTATCAGATTGATTGATGCTTCCTTCAAAGGAAAAGCATTGTAATGTTATATAAATCTCCCACTAAATTCAATTTCTACCTGGGACAAATTGGGTATAGCCCTAGTCAAGCAATTTGAGGACAAATCTAATCACCTATCTTTAGTTGAGCAATTGATCACAATAACAAGGGCTCCTCATGAGTTCATGTCTGATTTTAAACTTAGATTCCAAAAGACATGGACCAAAATAGTTGTGTTGATAAGGCCATCCTCTAAATATGCATTTCTATACTATTTGAAAGCCCTTAATTCTAACATTAGTGTGATGATACAGTCAATGGGTGGTACTACTTTACCAGATGCTTATGAGGTTACAATAAGGGAAGAGAATAGTTTGATACAAGCTGGTAAGCTTTCTCTAAGACCTCTAATGCTTATATTTCTATAAATAAGTTCCATACCAACCCCTCAAGTTCCTCAAATCCCTTCTTTAGCTCTTATCTTATCATGTCAAACTCAAATTGCAGCCCCTACTAATCAAGCTAGTGAGATAGGAGAGTTGAAAAGATTTATATAGTCCTTTGGGAAATAAATAGTGTAGCTCAAAAGGTAACAATATTAGTCTAATAGGCCCTATCAACAACAAAATCAAAACACCTATCAGCCCTTCAAAGATCAAAGACCTCCTTATCAGGGTTTTAGAGAGAATAAACCACCTTATCAAACACAAGGTGCCATAACTTTAACTAAGACATATGCTAACCTTGATCATAATGATCCTTCCCCTTCAAAGGTCATTTTTCTCACCCCACCTCAAAACAGCACGATGTAAGATTCAGGTTGGTAGTCTTTAAATCTCAATGATGCTTAAAACCAAGCCTTGGTATCACAAAATAACACTATGCCATGAATGACACAAGAATATTTTTCTTTTCAAGGAGGTCAATACAAAGATGAAAGTTTGACATCACAAGGATAGAATCAAAAAAATCAAGGGAAGCTTTATGCTATTAATGTAAATTAGCAAGCGGATGATCATGTTGTTTTTACTCAAGGTGTTGAAACTAACAATACAAGTGGTCAAGTTACAATTATAACTAGAGATAAAATAAGAGCCATTTATGATCTCCAAGAGGTGACAAAGGATTCAAGTACTCATGTTTTTGTTTCTAATATTAAAAAATAACAACTTTTTACCCCTATAAATTAGAAAAATTAGAATATAGAGGTTATTAAAGTTCATCAACTACTTGTAGTTCATGAATAGCCAATGCTTTAGAAAGAGAAACCAAAGGTTAGTGGATCTCATTTTAGTATAATATTATAATTAGAATGTGAGATTCTCTTTCCATTCCAATACAAAAAGATAAGCTCATCTAAGAGCTTTCAGCTCTCGAATTATCTCTAAAACTGGTTGGGAAAGAAAACTAAGCAATAGGTATAACAAGTAAATAAGATGGAAAAGGTGGAAAAAAATGAGGTAAAATCCAAGAAAAATCCTTTTTACCTTTCTTTGATATTAGGTGATACTTTGTTTCATAATTATATGGTGGATAGTGGAGCTATTAGTATAGTCATGCCTAAACAAATTACAAACAAGCTCAACCTTGTTTATGAGCCAAATACTAAAGGGGTATTGAAGTTAGATGGGTCACCAAAAAAGATGGTAGGAATCATCAAAGATATGAAATTGACATTGAATGCTTGTCCTAATGTTACTATTGAATAGGATGTTTTGGTGGTAGACTTGCCTCCTTACTTTGATTTATGCCTTTCAAGGGACTTCACCTTAAAGATTAGGGGATATTTATTAGTTAATTGGACTTATATGTTGTTAAAAATTAGGTATGGTACTAAGGAAACTATTAATTTTGAACCTATTTCACATTTTCATATGGAGCCATATATGCCAAGTGTTGTGAACACTAACTATATCATCTCAGATGAAGTACTAGAAGCTAGTGAAGTAGAAAATGAATCACCTTTGGATGGAGTTTCAGATTTTTTCCTTGATAAGTGGGCTTTCAGTTTTCATGAGAATGATCCTTATATGATTATTTAAGGACTTGGTATGTATTTCCTTCATGATAATGATGCACCAATTCTAGCCATGGTTAATGATGATGAGTCTAGTGAAGGTTTATGGAAATTATACTTTGATGGATCAAGGAATAAGCATGGAACTAGAGTTTGAATGATGTTGGTTTCTCAAACAAATAAAATTTATTTCTCTTCTATTAAAATTAAATTTATTTTGGTTGTTCAAATAATTTTTTAGAGTGTGATGCACTAGTTCATGGTTTGCAGTGGGCTAAGAAGATGAAAGTCAATTCTTTACAAGTGTTTGGTGATAGTGAGATTGTATTCCACAAAGTAAGAGGTTTGAATGTAAGTAATTTTTTTTTCTTAAATATTATGAGAATATAATATGGGACTTGAATATTTTCAAGTTTTTAACATTTAGGAAATATCAAGAGGTGATAATAAACATGTTGATAGGCTGGATGTTGTTAGGTCACAATTTAGTTTCCCAACTGATATAAAAAATAAAAAAAATTAGTCACATATAAAGGTGGTTCTAAGGCCTTATATTCTAGATAGTCATGAGAATTGGTAAGTGTTCGAGGATGAAAATCAAATTGTGATATTCTTGAAAGAAGAGGTTGAGTTTTATTTAAGAAACCAAGAAAATCATTTGCATCCGTATGGTGATTAGATTATGCGACTAAAAATAAATAAGTTACCCAAGGGATTGGTCACACTTGAGAACATTTTTAGTGGTGATGATGAGCTAAGGAAAGATAAGTCATCCTTTTCAATAAAATAAGAGCACTATGCCAATGTAGAGATTATAGCTAGTAAGATTTTAAAGTTGGGTAAGGTAGTCACTCCTTCACAAAAAGAATATTTCATTGAGTTATGTACAAGTTTTACTAATATATTTGCATGGTAGTATAGTGATCTCAAGGGATTTGATTCGAGTTTGGCTCAACACACCATTGAGTTAGAGGCTAAAAATAAACTAGTGAGATAAAGACAAAGGCCCATCAATCCTAAGATTGAGCCTTTGATGAGAGCTAAACTTCACAAGCTCATAGAGTCAGCTATTATATTTCTAATCAAGTACTCAACTTGGGTGGAAAATCTTGTTTCAGTATGAAATAAGAATGTTGAGATTTGATTATGTGTTGATTTCCATGATTTGAATAGGTCTTCACTTAAAGATCACTATCCATTAACATCAATGGAACAAATTTAATAGTTGGTTACAAGTTCAAAGAGATTTTGTTTGTTAGATGGATATAGTGTCTATAATAAAATTTTGGTCAAAGAAAAGGACTAATTTAAGATAGCCTTCAAAACCAAGTAGGGGACACTTGCATACAAAAATATTCCATTCGGTTTATCTAATGTTGGAGAATCATTTCAAAGAGCCATGGATATGGCATTCTAAGGCTTTCTTAACAAGTTTGTACTTGTTTATTTGGATGATATAACAATGTTTTTAAAGAATGCAGGTGATCACATGGTTCATCTCAAGAAAGTGTTTGAAAGGTGTAGGTAATTTGGGGTATCTCTAAATCCCAAAAAGTGTGTCTTCTTAGTTCATGAAGGTAAGATTCTTGGACATGTTTTTTGAAAGCATGGATTAAGCATAGATTTTAAAAGGATAGACTCCATTCTTTCACTCTCTTTGCCTAAGCACAAAAAGGCTATGCAAAGCTTCTTTGGGAAAATCAACTTCATAAGGAGATATATTTTAGATTTTTCCATCTTAGCTAAGCCACTTACATCCATGCGAAAGAAGAATCAGAGCTTAAACTATTCCAAAGGATTAAAAGGTTTTGAAGATATTAAGAAGGCCATAGATAGTGCTCCTACACTTATAAATCCATATTTCATAAAAAATATTTCATTTTGTATACTTATGCTAACATGGACACCATTTTAGGCATTCTTATGCAAAAAAATCATGAGTCTATAGAGAAGCCAATAACTTTATTCAGTCAAGGATTGTAAGAGTATGAAACAAGGTACTCTTTTGTTGATAAACATGAAATTTTAGTTATAATATCCCTTAATTTTTTTTGATACCTATTGTCTAACAATAAGATACATCTAATGGTTCATCATCTAAGCATCAAAGAGTTTATTTTAAATAGAGATATATATGAGAAGAGAGCTGGTTGGATAATTGAGGTAATGGAATATGATGTGGAAATTAAGGTCATAAAGCTAGTTAGATGAAAATGACTTTGTGAGCATCTAGCTCAAGACTTGCAAGAGACTAATTAGGTTATTTTGGTGTCAAATGATGAAGAGGTTATAGCTGGTCATACCTTACCTTCTAGTTGGTTTCATGACTTGGTAACCTATATTCAAGATGGTATTTATCCCTCTCATCTGCATGCTTCTAAAAGAATATATTTTAGATTGCAATCAATTCCATTTTTGCTTATTGATGATGTTTTGTTCAAGAAAGATATGAATGGCATGTTTCTTAGATGTGTAGAACCAAGCCAAACTCAAAGATTGATTGAATAATTCCATGATGGATATGGTGGAGGACACTTTTCTACAAGAAATATAGCCCTTAAGATCATGAGAGTTTGGTACTATTAGCCTAGTATATTTGGTGATTGCCATGCATGGGTTAAAAAGTGAAAATAATGTGTTATGTTGTAGGAAAAGTGAAACTTGCAGCCTTACCTCTTCAAACCATTATGGTAGATCATCTCTTTATCCAATGGGGTTAGAAATTTATTGGTCTCATAAATCCTCCTTCAATTTTAAGACATAAATGGGTTCTAACTATTATGGATTACTTCACACATTAGATAGAAGTAGTGGCATTGAAAGAAGCAAATGAAACTAATGTTCTTGATTTCTATGAAAGTTTGCTTACTAGGTTTGGAGTTCCTTCAACTATTATTTCTAATAATATAATAGATTTTGTGGGATCTAGGATTAGATAATGGGCTATCTAACATGGAATTTATCTTAGCACTTCATTGAACTATTATCCACAAGGTAATGGCCTTGATGAATCTATGAATAAGAACCTATTATGGATCATAAGGACTATTGAAGATAATCATAGATCATGGCATCTCAAGTTGAAGTCATCTCTATGGGCTGATAGGATCACCTACAAAATATCAATAGCCAAATCTCCATAAAATTTGGTATATGGTAAGGAGTCAAGGTTACCCATTTCTCTTGAGTTTCCTACTTTAGAATGAATTCATCAACTTGAATTATTGGAGAATGAGCCCATAAAAGTTAGGTATGTTGAGCTTATGGAGTTGGAAGAGACAAGAAATCAGTCCATACTAGCCATGGAGATTCATCAAGCACAAGTGAAGAGAGCTTTTTACAAGGGGGCTTCTTCATGAAGTTTCAAAGAAGGAGATTTGGTCCTCAAGTGGGATGAGGATAGAGATAAACTAGGAAGGTACACAAAGTTTTATTCCCTTTGGAGTGTCCCATACACAATCTCTAGCTAAAAATTCTATAATGCCTTCCAACTTGCAAAGATGGATGGTCAGGAGCTTCTAATCCTTGTCAATGGGATACATATAAAAGATTACTATTGAAGAGAAAAGATCCTTGTACATAGTTTGTTTTGCTTTCCTCCAAGTGTTATTCAAACATAGTAGTTTCATTCTATTTTTTTCCAAATAAGTGTTTGTTTGTATATTTTATTTGCTTAGTTAGGTTTCCTTTCTTTGTGTGTTTCCCTTCTATTTTAGAGGATGAATGTTATCTCATGCCAAAAGAAAGTTTGTAGTCATGGATCAGATCTATCATTTCTTTGTGAATTCAAAACTCATGTATATGGCCAAGTTACCTAAGCATAGTAGGCATGCTTCCTAGTTGAGTCACCAAAATGTTGAAATTTTTGACCCCACAAGTAAAATTTCCACCCTTGCTAGGAAATCCTTGAAAACACACGGTTAACAGGCCTTGAGGTTGTCTAGGTAATTTAGGGGGTTTTATTTTAATTATCTTGTTCTTTGCAGGAAAGAATAGATGTTGACTAGAGTAGTTAAAAGGAGAAAATTCTAAGGAGAAATTTGGGATTTACAAGAAGTGTCCTTTATAGGTTTCCCAAAGGGTTCTTTCCCTTTGGGAAGGTTCTTCACAAAATCTTGAAGGGAAATTGATAAAATTTTGAGGGATTTTCTTTTGACTAAAATGTCCATTTTTAGAATTCCAAATGGTTCCTTCCCTTCGAAGAAGGGTATTTTCAGAAATAAAGAGGACCAATTCATTTTTCCGAAGGGATCATTTCAAAAGCCCAAAGGGTTACTTGGAATAAGGCTGAGAGGACACTTTGAAAAAGCTTGAAGGGATATTTCAAAGTTTTGAAGGGTAGGTAGACTTTACAATAAATCGAAGGAGCATTGCGAAAAATCCAAAGGGTCGATTAATGAAGAGATGGTCCATTTATAGAGTTTTGAGGGGTTATTTATTTTCATAAGGGTGAATTTCAATAAGCCAAAGGACTTTTCATAAATAAAAGTGGATAATTTACTCATAGACAATTTTTTCAAAAAAATTGTTTGAATGAAAGTTCCATACACAAAATTCTGAAAGAATTCTTTCAGACTAATTGTCTAAAAGAATTATTTTGGAAGATTTACCCACAAAAATAAATAAAGAAATGAATGAAAGAAAATTCCTTTATAAAACATTGAAGGATTCTTAAAAAACTTTTAAGGGCTTATCAATGTTTTTGAAGGGCATGTCAAAAATATCGAAGGGTAGTTCCAAAAACTTGAAGGGTCACTTTTCAAAAGATGAAGGGTCAATTTCATGGCAAAGTACCTTAACAAAGAGAGGCTGAAGATAAGAATTCCTTTAGACTTTTTATCTGAAAGAAATGGAAAGGATAAAGAGAAAATTCCTGTAGACATTTTTTCTATGGGAAAATGACAAAGACATAATCGTGAGGAAGGATTTCCTTCAAAAAGAAAAGTCTTGAATAAAAGTCTGTGGAAATAAATAAAGCTAGAGGCAAAAGGCAGAGCCCAAACAAATTGTCTTCAAGAAATAGATAGAGATGAAGAACTAGAAAATCCAAGGGATTTCAACAACCAATAAATAGATTAATGTGTTCTACAGTCTATATGTAGAGTATGAAAAGTGGCCCATAACTAGGATTAGACATGTCCAAGACATGGAGCTTTTTCAAACATGACTCTTTAAGTTCTAAAATGGAGATTTTTTGCATGAATAAATCAAGGATTTTAATGATGGAGATCTTAACACAAAATTTCATGCATACACTCTTGTTTTCTCATTAATACAAGCCTTTCAAATGTTTTAGTAGTTCAAGTGGAGTTTTCCATTTAAGGTGTGGCATAGTTTTCATGCAAGGAAAGGTTCATTGGAGGTTGACTAGTCTTGAGTTCTAGTTGACTGGTTATCAAGCACCACATCCATTCATGCTTTCCATGTAATAGAGGACATTCTAACATTCTAACTCAACTTCAAACTAGTTCAAGCTTGATTTAAGATATCCAAAGTTGGCATAAATTTCATGCATGAAGTAGATTAGTCTCAAGCTTGGGCCCACCATCCATTT
Source organism: Torreya grandis (assembly GCA_037957365.1). Taxonomy (NCBI): domain Eukaryota; kingdom Viridiplantae; phylum Streptophyta; class Pinopsida; order Cupressales; family Taxaceae; genus Torreya; species Torreya grandis. The sequence goes on from JARHVA010001518.1 coordinate 1,457,755, forward strand.
TCAATGCCAAAGATATTTTATGCAAGGCATAAGAGAAAAATAGATTTTATTTAAAGGCTAAAATAACACAAGTTGGACTGAGTTGACCACTTATTCTATTTTCATCACCAACCTCTTGGTTGTTGTATCTTTTTCTATATAAATTATCTTTTTAACCTTGAATTATATTCCCCTTTTGGTAAGATCAAAATTTTGCCAAAAATTGAGTTGTAACCTTTTTTAGATTAATAGAAGGATTGTTTTCATTTTCTAGCTATTGGTATAGTGTATTTATGTTAGTGATTTTCATATGTGATAGAATTTCTCTTTTGTGACAAGTCTTGATTCTTACCTAGTTACTAATTAATGAAATTATGCAGGTCATGTTCAATGTTTGATGTCTTTTGGCTAAAGTTAAAATGGATGCAAGTGGGTTTTTAGTGCCTTAAATAAAGCCTATTCTATCATTTCCCTCAATCTTTAATCACTAGATAAATCCTTTTCATGAAATTATTATGCATATTAGTCAATTGGAGTTTAAAGTTCAAGCTTTTTCTTGTCTAAATTAGTGTTTTAGGAGCTCAGATTGAGTGGATCAACTCAAAATTCAGGTGTATCACCATCATTATATAGGATTTTACTTCAAGTTTATTTTTCCCTTTTCCTCAATAGTTTGTAGTGAAAATTAAAGGTCCTATTTGATACACCAAAGGGAGCTAGCCCTTAGAATCTAGAGATTTAATCCACTAATTAGGTCACCTGAAACCTATGATTATTTCCATGTTTTAGTAGACTGTGAAGACCTGAAACTACCTTCACAAGGGTGTGAGTCTGATTGATAACAACAACCAATCACATACCAAAGGTATTGACAAACAAAAAATAACTAAGGATGAAATCTTAAATCCATAGTTTTTATCAACAATTCCTATTAGAATATAAAATAGAAACTACTCAAGATTTTATTATTAGTAACAATAGAAAAATAGTGATCACTACCAGCACCTAAAGCTATGATACCATGTCATAATCACCCAATAGGTGATGTTATGGTAGAGTGAACACCTAATAATTCTATAATAATGACCCTACTTGTATTCAAAAATATGCAAGAAGATGTGCAATAATTTCCTAATTTTATTAAACTGCATTAGCTTTTAAGAATTATCCAATAGGTGATCTTTTGGTAGAGTGAGCACACAAGAATTCTATAGCAATGACCCTACTTGTATTAAAAATATGAAAGAAGATTCAAAATAATTTATTAATGAAGAGGAATCAATAGAAGGAGTAGGGGAAGTGAACTCATAGGAAAATTCACCATGGGATTGAGTGTAAGTAACTATCAAGATCATTGGAGAGCTCACATTGGCACTCAATTGAACTCTAGGTGGAACTCTAAGCAGAACTCACCCTATCAACCACTTAACCTATTTATTACACCTAAGTAAGTTGAAGCTAAATGTGTAAGGATGATCCATTTAATAAATAAATGAAATATTAAATATCCTACACCAAAAATATGATTTATTAAATTATAAAATAAAAGGAATTACTATAGGTTTGATCACAATCTGAATTACGACTTCACTCTTTTAGTTACAAAATCTTACAATGCTCTATTCTAATTTTCCAGCTAAGTTGAAATTCTATCCTGCAACATCTCTCTTAGTTAGATAAGACATGATTTATTTAGAGATACTAATATTTAAAAGTTACAAAATCTAAGATTAAAATACCAATAATATTTATTGTAGTTACAATAATTCAAATAATATTAAGCTAAAAATATTGGATTAGATTTAATAGTGGTAAAAAATGGTTGAAACTATGTACATAGTTTGAATAAACACATGGTGACCCAAATAAAATTAACATGTCAAGATTCCATCCCTTATTCCAAGGATCTATTTATGCCTAACAAATAATGGATTAATTTTATCTTAAACTACCAACCAACTATTTTATAGTTGACTAGTTTGAAAAGATAAATTACAATACATTTTTGTTTTTCATTTTGAGTCAATATTAACTCATAACCATTTAATTTAGTATCAAAAATATTTAGTCATAAATAATTATGTAGTTTAAACTAATAGAGGTATTTTAATTATATTCCACTAAATCAAGTGTTATGCATCATTTAGTCCTTTTAGGACTTAGACAATAAGATACAAATAAGAGTAATAATATAAACCTTAGTTGTATGGTACAAAAATTAAAATATCTTATATACAACACTATAAATACATAATCATATAATAGGTAAAATAAGGTAATTTAAACATGATGAATATAATTATAGACTCTATTGTATAAATTAGCCCAATACTAAATTAAAATCTAACTCTATCTTCAACCATTATTAATTAGTACAATAAGTTAATTGTATACACCCTAATTTGGTTAAACAACCATAAGTAATATGTACTTTGTTGATATTTCACATTAATGTCTTAGTGAAGAATATAACCCTTTTTTGTGTGGTCATTTTGGGTCTTTTGATATTTCTTATGTCTTATTTTCCCTATTTGGTACACCCCGAGTGAACTTGAGTCACTTCCTCCCAATTATAGACCCTCCTAGCATGTCCTACTTGGTCTTAACTCTATTTTTAGGCCATAGGAAACTAAAACCATTATTAGGATATTAGTGCCATGTGGAACTAGTGTCTAGTTATGGATCTAGTGTCTTATGTTCATTTTAACCCATGTTTTGGGCCTTAACCCTACCTTGAGCCTTCTATTATGTTTTTGTCCCTCTTTTATGACTAATCAACCATAGAAAAAGGTCTTACATTCAAATAAAAGTTACATATATATAAATATACTAATAAGGCATTTTACATCTAGCACTCAATATTTTGGCACATAATTACATAAAATCAATCAATAGTATAACTCAATACTATGCATACTACTCAACTATTACATTTAGACATTGCATGCTTGATCAAAGAAGGGCCTAAGATAAAGTAATTATATCATAACTCACATGCTGATCATGCACATTATCTAAGGGATAACTACATGCAATTTAAGACCCCTAGCATTGGGGTTAATGTAGGTATTAGTTAGGACAATAGGGGTTTTACTCTATGTGATCGTAATATCCCATAACCCATTTTTTCCATTTATTTTGTATTTGATATGGTTTTTGTTTCATGTGTGTAGGTACTAATTAGGGTTTTAGAAGATATTCAATGAAAATAGTGACACAGGTGAGCTTTTATAAGACACATAACCACCCATAGGTCCCCTAAACCTCCCATAGGTTCCATAAAACTTATATACATCTCCTTTAAGAGGGACACTAGTGCCATAATTGGACACTAACACAAAATGGTATTACTATCCACATAAGGGAAATACTATCCAAACCCATATTTTAGTTATAGTCATAGAACAAAAGGTGTCTAATTATTTTCTAGCCTATTTTAGCCCCCTAAACCACAAAATACTTGTTTTACTCCAGATAAGTGCTCTTTCTCTATATCCTTGCTATTTTAGGAAAGTGTTATCAAATCAATTATATATAGTTTTCATTCTAAGTTATTATTATATTCAACCCTTTAACAAGCTAGTATTTACATGCATCTAAGCCCTATAAGGATAAAACATTTGGTGAACCCATCTAACTTTGAATATTTCTTAAAACCCTAGTTTTTACTAGGGTTTAACTTATAATTTTTTTGAAATAAATTAGGGTTACAAATTTTTTTTTCCTAATTTTTAGCACAACTTAGCTCATTCAAATTAATCTTATATTAGGTTTTCATTAATTTAATTTAATTTAATTTAATTTTTCACAAAACAACCCTCATTTAAAACTTAGATCCAGATACCAGGTCCCTATAAATACAAATACTATCAATTAGGGTTTTAGTTACAATCATAATTTATTCTATACATTGGGTTAAATATTTATCATAGTTGCACATATACCTATATTATATTACATTCTACCTCTTATGTGATTTTTTTTCATTATTTTACATTATCCTCTTTGGCAAGTTTAAAATGACATCCAAGAAGCCTCCTACCCCTCACCTAGTTGTTGAATTTTTGAATTTTTCTCATAATTATAATAATGAATGGACAAATTTTTAATATTATACATTAGAACATGATAATGATTTAATTTATAATGTTGATGATGACTATTGTTGTAATGATGGATATGAGGATTACTATGAGAATGCCAAAGAAAATGTTGGTGAGAATCTACTAGATACATCTTCTTCTCTTTCCTCTCCCTCTTCTCTTGCAACTCAAAATCAAACTAACAATTTAATGCCAAAAGAACCTCTTCTTGGTAGTGTTTTGCTCCATTGTGATCCTTGATTCTCAACTAATTTCACTACCTCCTTATTAAAATTAAATTAATATAAGTGCAATACATGAAATACACTTTTGCATGATTTAAGTAAAGTAAACAAGAGAAAAACATCTTCTTTACCCTTCTCTATTAAATTCAAAAAATCAGGTATGAATGATATTACACCTTTTACCAATGCATAAACTAAGGTAGATAAAATTATTTTATCACCTTCTTTTACATTCCAAGCTCAATGAAATGATTCTTTACAAAATATTGATAATTTAAATGTCTTCAACTCTTCTCCTATATGTCATAATATGTGAAATGAAAACATGATTACTACTTCATCTATCCTTAACTCCAAGATTTAATGTAACAATCATTCATGAAATACACCCATAGCTAGTGAATAAATGTATTTATTTACACCCACACATGATGATACATTACATAGTAGTAAAAATTTAAAATCTTCTCTCTCTCTCTCTCTCTCTCTCTCTCTCTCAGTGACCATGAAAATGCTACTTATTCTACTATTACTTATACAAGTTAATTAAACTCTAATATTCATGAACCTTGGAATAATGATGATTACTATGATTATGGTGAAGAAGACATGGAGTCTAATCCTTCTAGTTCTCTTCCTACTTCACCTATTTCTCTTATTCAAATAAATGATAGGTCATATGTTAAAAAACACACACACACACACATTATTATGTTTATAATTTATATAAATTACATTCACATGATAATAAAGTACCTTATAGTCTATTGTCATGTGATATTTTGAAAATTAACAAAATAAGAGATACCAATGAATCTCCCTCAACCCCCTTTACTAAAGTAGAAATTTTTTATCCACCTAACCTAAATGAGGGTGATAACTCATTTCCCTCTAATTAAGTTCAAGATATCACACATCTAAAGGTTATTATTCACTTTATAAGTCACCCTGGTTAGTGTAGGAATTTTTGAGATCATAAGAGGTATGCACCTATGAGATCTCAAGAACTCAAGATAAATGTGTAGGAATTATCTATTAGAACCTACACCTGAGATAGTCAAATATAGTTCTACATAAAAATACAATGATGAATCATGCCTACATAAAGTTCTCAAAGTGCATCCCTCACATATGATTTTAAAACACATAAGACAAAGATGTGCATGGGTTAAAGAAGAGGGACCCCCAAGTTCTAAATGGTTAAGGGTAGAGTACAAAATGTAGATATGAATTATGAGAGCATACTTAGAATATCTAATCTTTGTGTTCACCCTTATTTTCTTCCTTGCACTTAATCAACACAGTTCTTCACCCATAAATAAGACCTTACATCTACACCTTTAATGGTGTATAGAGTGCAATCCTCCTTCCACCACTATTATGTGGTTGCCCAAAACTCATTAAATAGAAGGAAGTTCTCAATTATCTTAAGAGAAACACCAACCCTCCACATGGTGATCTGGTAGTTGAAACCAATCATGAAGCACCACATGCTAAGTGGTAGTAGGATATAAATAGTCATCAGTAGTAGTTTAGAGGATATTGAGGTATTGTAATAAAAATTAAATGCATAAATGGCCATTATAAATTAGGATATGAGTACATACCACCCTCTAAACTTGTTATGGAAATATTCTACCCTTTTATGTGCATGTGCACCCTAGCTGAATCCTACCACCAACTCTAGATTTGATTTGCTAAATAGAATCAAAAGGCATGGTCATGGCACTACAAAGGAATTAAATTTGCACATATCACCCCAAGTGGCACATTTATTATAAAATAGGCTTATCCATTATAAAAGCCTCATTTTTCACTTTTAAAAGTGTTGACACATTTTAACAACCTCACACTATAAAAATTTGCCCTCTAAGAGCACTTGTATTGGCTAAACCTTGTATATCAATGAGAATTAAGTTCAACTCCTATTATTCTAATGTTCTATATGTTATTTATGTTTGTTGAACCTTATCTATGGGTAATATTTACCCATCTCATCATTATCCATTCCTAGCACCTTCTTATTAAACTCAAAACTCACTTGTAAGTCATATTCTATGCACATTCAAGTCTACATAGGCATTGCCTATTGATAATCTTCATCCCTATCAATTTTGAATTGTGTTTTCACGCCTCCATATGAAACACTTATGAATTTTGAGTGTCCTTAGTAGAATCTATGTGGAGACATCTTGTTCTCAAAGGTCTATAGTGTGTTTATGGTAGTAGGATTGATCACTCTATTTTGGGTTCATCACTTTTTTTACTTTCATAATCTCTTACTTTTTCTCTCCCCTTTTTCTTCAAAAATTTAGGTTTAGGCTAGTGGTATATTTACCTTTCTACTCTTTAGGCTTGTGCACTAGTCTTAAACTAGGTGTGCTTAGAATAAAAAGAATCCAGCCTAATTCAAAGGCTCATCCCAGGTAGTGGATGGGTCCCATACCTTGGGGACATTCCCATCAATATGATGAGATAAGTGATGCTCTTGTGTGTAGCTAAGTGGTAACACTTCCACTCCTAGTGCTATAGACTCTTATGCCTCATGTAATGCTTTTGTACTTAGTACCCCACCATAAAGCACTTATACATTGTAGAACATCCACAAGTACATATTTTAAATGACAATGGTTTCTATCATGCTTGATGGGACCAATATTTGAAGAAAGAGCTTAGGAATTGGTGATATATTTAGATAAAAAGTGTAGTAGACACTCAATAAGATCACTTGGTGACTCCAAACATCTTTGGTTTGTAAAGATCAACCCCAATCTACATGCCAAGAATAACAAGATCATCTATAAAAGGCATTGATTCCCATTTCACTGAGCTTTGAGCACCATTTATAAGTAGAAGAGTTGAAACATCTTTGTCCCCTGTCATAAGGATCATCATAAGATAGTCATCCCATAGAGTACAGTCCACCCCTACACTTGGAAGGTTATCCACACCTAGAAGAGGTCCATTCCCTATCCTATTCATGGTTGTACCAAGGAATCAAATGTTTTTTCCTTTCAAGAGAGGTAGTCCATTGGTTCTCACACAGTATGATGACATTTTGGTTATAGCCCTCAAAGTTTGTTTTATTTCAAAAGCAAAAATTTAATTTCCCTTATTAAACATATTCAAGACATAAATATTTGCTCAGTGAACCATGTCACTAATGATAATGTCATGGTTAGGGTACTTTCCTCCTCATTTAAAGGTAAATCCCTTTAATGGTATTAAGGCTTGAGACTAGATTCCATCAATAACTAGGATTAACTCGATAAATAATTATGAAAGTAATTTGAAGACTGAAGTGACCACTTATCTCTGATAGAGAAACTCATGACCATAAAGTGAACTCTGCATGAGATGATGGTTGAATTCAATTTCATATTTTGGAGGGTTTAGGATAGAATCCCACCTTTGTGTAAGACATCTCCTAACACTACATTTTTATATTTTCTAAAGGATCTTAACAGTGATATAGTATTAATGATTTAGTCCATGGAAGGTGAAGTCTTACTAAATGCCTATGAAGTTATTGTACATGCAAAAAACTATTTGATCTAAGCAAGAAATATTATGCCTAGATCCCTTGTGCTTATATTCATGGATATAATTCCTAACCAAGTAGCTATACAACTTATGTTTGCACCTATCCCTATTTTAGTGAGCCCACCTACTTCATCTACCATCACTTCTAGTGAATTACACAAAGTGAAATTACTATTGCAAAATTTTGGAAATGATCTTGTTTCTCTTAAAAGGTAGCAAGTCTAGTATCCTAAATGCCTTTAACCCTTCATTTAATAGTACCAATAAAATAGACATCCAAATCAAATTAGTGTGCAATCATAAAATTAGCTCACATATAATAAGATGTTGTATGCATATAATTATAATACTAATATCACCTCCGAAGCCCTTGTCCCAGTATAGAATAACCTAATAGAAGGTTATGAATGGTACTTCCCATGTAACCAACCACATGATAAAACTACATGCATGAATGTAGTCATGAACCAGGTGCTTATGATGCAAAGTTTTCCTCAATCATAAGAGCAAATAAGTTGTAGAACTCCACATATGGGAGAATTCTAGGTGCTAGCCCAACCACAGGATGGGTCTATTTTCATCAATTATCAAGAGGAATTTAACTATGTAAATCAAGGTGACATACCTAATAGAGGAATCACTCTAATTGATTTCAATATGATATTTAAGAGGAGAGCTACATAATAGGCCATACCAACTATCATGCCCTCATCCTTCATAACCCAAATCACTCACACTAGCATGAAAGCCAAAGTGCCTACCGAGACTTCATGCCCAAAAAAGGCTACACATAAGGAATGACTACCTCAAACTAGTGCACCATTATCAAAAGAGACCATCCCCTCAAGGCTACCACCAAAAGGAGCTTAGGTTCCCTTCAACATAATAGATAATATGAAGAAGATGTACCTCTATGTATCTATGTGAGATGCACTCACCATTCCATCCCAACAAAATTTATCACAAGATGTGTTGAAAGGATTTCAAGAGTGTAGGGCACCCCAAATATCACCCATAACCTCTAAGAGTCTATTCTATCCAAAAATAGAAGAGGCATAGGTGCACAATAATAACAAGCCACCTCTATTTTATGTTTCTTTAATCATCGACCAACACCTAGTACATAGTTGCATGATCAACTCAAGCACAAATAATTGGGTTATGCCCAAAAATATCATGAATACACTAGGAATTACATATTACCTTATTTAAAAAGGAGTAGTCCATCTTGATGGCATGATGGTCAAAGCTATAGGGGTCATCAAATATTTGAATCTTACACTACATGCATGCCCAAGCCTCTCCATTATATAGGATATCGTAGTCATTGACTTACCTCCCTACTTCACCATCTACCTCTCTAGAGACTTCATTACAAAGATGGGTGGGTATTTATCTTTAGATTAGTCATATATGTTACTAATAACTAGATATGGGACAAAACTTACTATAAAGGTAGAGCTTATTTTCAAGATCCACATTGAGCCGTACTCTCCTAGCTTGATTAACCAAAATTTTGCAGTGTTCAACCAAGAGGAGAATTTAATTATCCATGAGGATGTGACACTAATATAAGAGATCCTAGATGACTTGTTAGATGAATGGTCATGTGAACATTTTGAGTGTGACCCATATGACAATGCAGAAATAGGGATAGGTATATATTGTATCATGAAGGAGGATCTCATGCTTCTTAAACTCATGAAGGAACATGAGGATCCTAAAGGTACATGGAAATTATACTTCAATGGCTCTTAAAGTCATAATGGAATAAGAACTGGTGTCATGTTGGTCTCACCCCATATGGAGAAATATTTCCATGCCTTTAGAATATAGTTCACTTGCATGAATAATGAAAATGAATATGAGACACTAATCCAAGGCCTTTAAATTTTGTAGAAGAAAGGAATAAAGACACTAATCTAAGGCCTTCAACTTGTGAATAAGAAAGGAATCAAGACACTGCATGCATTAGGAAATAGTGAACTAGTTATCAACCATGGTAGAGTATAAAGCATGGCCAAGAATGGCTTGTTGAAATCCTAAAAATGTAGAGTGTGGGATATGATAAAAGGATTTAACATATTCAACATCATTTCCATACCAAGATAATAGAATGTTAATGTAGATAGGATTGTGGCTATAAACATGTAGTATGACATTGCATGTGATGTAATGAAGGAGTTTGAATAGCTTATCCACCTCATGGTTAGACTAGTAGTTCCTGATAATGGAGAGAAATAGAAAGTATTTAAGAGTGATGAGAAAATCATTAGGTTTTTATAGAATGAGGTAGAGTTTTTAACCTTTAATTGGTGCAACTGTGAGCCCAATATGAAGAGAAAGTCATCCTATTAAAGGGAAACAAGCTACCAAAAGGGCTAGTCACCCTATAAAGCATCTTCAATTCTGATGACCAATTTAAAGGAGAGAAATGTAACATGATTGTAAAAGAGGATATCTTTGTACCCATAATAATTTTAGAAGGGAAGACTCTACAAGATGGTAGGGTATGTTCCCCACTAGAAATTGAGAGATTTATTCAACTCAATAGGAGATATGATGAAATATTCACATGGTGTTATAAGGATCTTAGAGATTTTGACCTAGGCTTAGCACAACACATAATTGAGCTCCATCTTGATGCACAACCTATACACCAAAATTAGAGGCTTGCCAATCCAAAACTAGAACCATTGATATACAAAGAGCTCTCTAATATCATCGAGTCTAGTATAATACTTATAATAGATCACTCTTCATGGGTTTCCAACTTGGTACCAGTGCAAAAAAAAGAATGGGGAGTTACATATTTGTATGGAATTTAGGGATTTGAACAAGGATTATCTCAAGGATCACTACCCTCTCCTACCAATGGAGAAAATCTTGTAAATGATTCCAAGTTCAAAAATATAATTACTATTGGATGGTTATTCAGGTTATAACCAAATCCTCATGTAGGAACGTGACTATTATAAAATTGCATTCACCACTAAGTGGGGAACATTTACATATTGGCACATGCCATTTGGTTTGACAAATGCAAGTGAAACCATCCAAAGAGCTATGGACATGGCCTTTAAGGATCTAATCAACAAAATCATCTTGGTATACCTTGATGCTATAACTATTTTTTTAAAGTGCACAAAAGATCATTTGGATCATCTAGAGTAGGTATTTCAAAGATGTAGGGATTTCAATATATCTCTAAACCTTAAAAAATGCATCTTCATGGTGCATGAAGGTGCCCTCCTCGATCACATTATTTTAAAGGAAGAACTTGCAATCAACCTACAGTGAGTCAAGGCCATCTTGTCTCTTCCTCTTTCAAGCCAAAAGAAAAGTATTCAGAGTTTATTAGGGAGAACAAACTTTTTGAGAAGGTTTGTGTGTAGTTTATCCATCCTAGCTAAACCCCTCACTATGATGTTAAATGCAAATTTTGAATTCAATTAGATGCATGAGGGAAAGTAAAGTTTTTAGTCCATCAAGTATGCCATCATGTAGGGACCCACCTTGATCAACCTAGATTATAACAAATATTTTATCCTTTATGCATTTGGTGGAGATGAAGGTATCTTACACATCCTTACATAGTAGAACAAGAATTAGCTAGAACAACCAATTATCTTCTTCAACTAAATACTGAAGGATTACGAGTTGTGATATAGATTTATAGAGAAGCATAATTTTTTAGTTGTGAGAAAACTTAAGAAATTTAGACATATGTTCTCTAACAAAAAAATTAAACTTATGGTAGTGCACATGAGCATTAATAAGTTTTTACTCAGTAAGGACATCAATGAGAAAAGGCATGGATGGATCACAAAGGAGATAGAATATGACATAGACATATAGGTCACCAAGCTAGTGTGAGGGAAGGGACTCTGTGAGAAATTGGTTGAAGTGGAAAAACTGGAAGATGATGTAGTTTTAGTGTCATAAGAAAGAGAGCACACAAGCCTAGAAGCCTTGATTGACTAGGCATAGGATATGAGATCCTTCCTTCTACACAACATATATCCTCTTAGACCCAATAAAGATAATCACAAACATTTTAGATTGTAGTTCATTCCCTATGTGCTCATTGAAGGTGAAATTTTATGAAAAGATCTCAATGGATTCTTCCTAAGGTGCATGGAACTAGAGAAAATAAGTAGAATTATTCAAGAATTCCATGATCATTACCATGAAGATCATGTAAGATAGCTATTATTGGCCAAATCTATTAAAGGATATACACACATATGTGTTAAATTACAAGAAATGTACCTTATTTATAGGCAAACAAAGGCTAACAGCCTTACCACTGTACCCAATTCAAGATGATCAACCCTTTGTATAATGGGGCCTAGATTTCATAAGCATTATTAACCCAACATCAAATAATGGGAACATATGGATTATCATAGCCATGGATTATTTCATAAGGTGGATGAAAGTGGTCACACTCAAGGAGGCTAATGAGACATCCATCCTCAACTTTTATGAAGGCATAATAATGAGATTTGGCATCCATGTCATAATTATCTTTGATAATATGCTAGACTTTATTAGAACTAGAATCAATGAATGGGATATCAAGCACAATATCTATTTGAGCACTTCATCAAATTATAACCCTCAAGGTAATGGTCTAGCTGAGTCTATAAATAAGAACTTAATTCACATCATGAAAAGTAATTTGGATGATAATAAGTGAGCTTGGAATACTAGGCTTAGAACCACCCTTTGGGCTAATTGAATCACACCCAAGCAATTATTGGGAAATTTTCCTTTCATGCTAGTATATGTAAGGGAAGCTAGATTACCAACATCCCTTGAATTTCCTTCATTATAACTCATGCATCAGTTGGAGTTGCTTGAGAATGATCCCCTAGCAGTAATATTATCTAAGCTAATGGAACTTAAAGAAACTAGAGTGGAATTTGCATGTACCATAGAACTCCAACAAGTGTAAACCAAGAGGTATTTGACAAAAGAGCTAGTGATAGGAGTTTTCAGGAGGGAGACATAGTTCTTTAATGGGATACAAATAGAAAAAAATCTAGAAGTCACACTAAGCTCAACATGATATGGAGTGGTCTATATATAGTATCTAGTTGCAAGCCATCCAATGCCTTCTAACTTACCAAAATGAATGGAGAAGAGCTTCCAATCCTAGTCAATGGGATTCATCTCAAGCACTATCTCCATTCATCCTTGTATACATTGTAAATAAGTAGATTAGATGTTTTTATTATTTTAAGTGCTTATCCATATTGTCCCCTTAGTTTAGGTATTTTCTCTAAGTGCCTCTGGTATAGTTCTTGTTTTTCCAAGTAAAGTCTCAATGCATTTGAAAGATAAAGGTATGCATCTAGAACATTCATAATTGAAGAGACCAAAAGTTTTGAAGACTTCATGCCCAATGGATTACTTAGAGGATACTAAATTCTTGTTTAGTAGGCAAGTGACCCATAAAGTTCACAAAAAGTGTTGAATCTATAAGTCACCCTAGATGGCATAGGAATTATCAACATAATAAGAGGAGTTACATTCTTATGGGATCTCAATCACTCAAGATAAATATGTAGGCATTATCTATCTACACCTATGTCCAAGATAGTCAAACATAAGTTTGTGTGAAAATATAGTGATGACTTGCACCTATATAAAGTTCTCAACATGCATCCCTCATATAGGATTCTAAAACACACAAGACCAAGAGGCACATGGGTTAAAGAAGAGGGACCCCAAAGTTAAAAATGATTAAGGGTAAAGTGTAATGAGTAACTATGAATTGTGAAGAGTTCACCTAGAATCTCTAATCTTCATACATGACCTTATTTTCTTCCTTGTGCTTAACCAACATAGTTCCATGCCCATGCACAAGACCTTACATCTGTACCCTTGAAGGTGCACATAATACAATCCTCCTTCTAATGCTACCAAATGAATACCTAATGATCATTCGTTAAAAGGAAGTTATCAATTTTCTTGAGAGAAATACCATCCCTCCATGTGGTGATATAGCACCCAAAACTAATCACAAGGTGCCACATGCCAAGTGGTAGTAGGATATAAAGAAATTCATTATAGGAAGTTGAGAGGAACTCAAGGTATTATCAAAATAAGTAAATGGCCACTAGACATCAAGATATGAGTACATGCCATCTTATGACTTTTTTAGGGAAATATTTTGCCCTTTTATGTGCACATGTACCCTAGCCAAATCCTACCACCAAATCCAGATCTGATTTGCTAGATAGAATTAAAAAACATGGCCATGGTGCCACAAAGGAATTAAAGCTACACCTATCACCCCAAGTGGCACATTTATTGTAAAATATGTTTATCCACTATAAAATCTTGATTATTCACTTGTAAAAGTGTTGACACATTTTAGAAACCTCATGATACTAAAATTTTCTCTCCAAGAGCACTTGTCTTGGCTAAATCTTGCATATCAATGAGAATTAAGTTCACCTCCTTCCATTATTTTAATGTTTTATATGTTATTTATGTATATTGATCCTTTTATATGGGTAATGTTCACCCTTCTCATCAATTTCCATTCCCAAAACCTCCTCATTAAACTCAAAACTCACTTAGAGGTCATATTCTATATGTATTCAAGTTTAGATAGGTATTATCTATGGATAACCTTCATCTCTCTCAATGTTGCATTGTGTTCTCATGCCTCCATATGAAGAATTTATGCATTTTGAGTGTCCTTGGTAGTATCATTATGGATAAATCTTCTTCTCAAAGGTATGTAGTGTGTTTATGGTAGTAGGAATGATCTCTCTATATAGCGTGCATCACATCTTTTACTTTCAACATCTCTTACTTTATCTCTCCCCTTTTTCCTCAAAAGTTTAGGTTTAGGCTAGTGGTAGATTTACCTTTATATTGCATGTTGTATTAAACTAAGTGTGATTAAAATAGAAGGAATTCAACCTAATCTAGAGGCTCATCCCAAGGAGCATAATGGTCCCATAACTTAAGGACGTTCCCATCATTGAGATGAGATAACTAATGCTATTACATGCAACTGAGAGATAATACTTCTACACCCAATGTACCCCATACAAGGATTTCACACTCAATGCCCCACCACAAAGAACTTCCACATTACATAGCATCTATGGGTACACATTTTGAACAATAATAGTTACATAGAACAAACTAATCCTCCCTAAAAGAGGTTCCTAATGAAATATACTAATGGATAAGATAATTTACAAAATTCAAGAATTAAATGAACCTGTTGATGATGCTAATATACCTTCACAAGAGGTAATTTCCATGATGAATTATGTGGGTTATTTAACACAACAATTACATCATCTAAAATTAAAAAGTAAAGCATATCCCTAATGGGAAGATTGAAATTCCATCCATAATAATCCCATCCCACATAGAATTTTCAATGCAATGTTACCATCAAAGGTAGATAACAACATTACCAAAGCTAGATGGACATGGAGATCCATACTTTCATACTGAGTTTTACAATAAAGCTATGGCACATGTCACTAGTGTAATTTAGGAATTCAACTCAAGAGAGGATGGTTAGTATGGTGTTATTTTCAAAATGAAAAACAAAATGAAATAAACACACTAATAACATAACATCTCTAGGCCTAGACATTAGGGAGAGATTAGTTAACAAAAATGAATAAAAAACATAACTAAAATGCAAAAAACCCCTCTTTTACCTTCCTTGGATGCTCCAAAATGTTTGTTGTAGTGGCTTGCTTAGCTTGTGCTCATGAAATCCTTGGCAATGAAAGCATAGCTACCTCCATCTCTCCTTGGCACCTTTGGCTTGTGGTTTGGCTTGGATTGGATTTGCTTGGAATAAATTTAGCATGGTAACACTAGTTTATTGAAGATTTTGGAACCAATCCTACATTATAAATTTTAATTCTCAAGTCTTATAAATGATGTGGTGATGCCTCCTATTTATAGATTTTTGATATTGATCAAAATCAACTTGAATCATCAATCTCAAAATTGAGATGTGTGGTTGAGGATTAACTCAATTTTTAGAATTAAGTTTATAATTATCCTCATCATTTCATTAGAATAAGGGGAAATTAAGAGGCATATAGGGCATCATGGAATGCATTGATGAGGCATGGAGGGTATGAATCTTGATATTTGTAGCATTTATGGCCTAGGGATATCTTCCCAATATATGAGGTCACTTGATGATGTAGATATTCAATATTAATTTCTAAAAACAAGTATTCAACAAGTTTCCATGGAATTATTAATTTGGCCCTAATTTGGATTAATTAGCTCTTAAGCATGTTTTGGCACTTTGTGCACAAATCACTCAAATTAATTAGAATGCCTTGTTATTGGTCCAAAATTTAACTAGATTAGAATTGGGATTCAATGTCAGATGTATTGGATCCATATTCCCATTTAGGATGTTACTAACATAAACTAACAAAAGTATGTATCTTGTGTAGAAGATTTGATAGGAAAGAGCAATCTAGAGCACCCAAGTGCAAAATTGGCATTTTAACTCAGAATGATCTAATCAAAGTTAGCTAGCCCATAAATTGCATTACCCCATTTAATGATACCTTGGCTAAAATCAACACTTAAATATGTCATTTTCACATCATTTATCATGTTTTAGTGTTTTTAAGCCAAATTGTGCATTTTTTGTGGAAATTAGCCAAAAGATTGGTTGGAGGTTATCAGTGGCTAGAGTTAGGTGTCTATAATTTGCCCCTATTTGGGAAAGCATTTCAATCTATAAGCACAATAACATCTTCTCAAAGAGTGAAAAGGTCATACATGAGAAAAAGAAAATGATGATTGAAGATCAAAGCTCCAAATGGTTTTGGGAAGCCTATGATGATGCCCCCTTGAGGGATTGGTAGTCACATTTACTAATGGATGGTCCCTAAAAAGGAAATAAGAATAAAGGTGGAATTAACCTATGGTTGATATTAATCCAAATAATAAAATGCTTGCATGCATTGATTTAAAAAGGATGTTGATTTGCCAAAAAGTGGTTATAATCAAGAATAAAAGTCAAAATAATGATTTGCCCATAGATGGTTATAATCATTAAGTAGACCTAGATTAGCTAAAAATGATGGTGCCTAAGTTAGGGTTGATTACCAATAATAAATCAAGGATATAACCTAGAATACAAATTAAAGATGAGTGGGTGCAAAGTGATGAAATAGATGGATAGAAGAATAATATTAATCATTAGAAATGATTCAGTTGTACCTACCAATGAGGAGATTCTCATCTTTATTAGCAATGATACAACTAGAAAAGTCAAATGAGTTATATTGATCAAGGTGGGTGGGAGGATTTACCAATGTGCTAAGGAGAAACTTCTATGACTCCATTGATTATAGACCTTCTTGAAGATAATTTTTTTTGTGGCATGTAATGGTAGGCTTTATGATAGAGCACCATCAAGACTATCCTAAAATATGCATAAACATTGACTCCCAATCTAATAAACACTTGAAAATAATACACCCATGATAAAAACCATGATGATAATGTTGAGGTATGAATATAGATAGACTCAATAGTAATGTGCTCAAGGAATCACCTAATGAATGTATGTAAACTGAGTCAAGGAAACAATGCTAAAAGTAAATAAATAGGCAAGCAAAAAAATAAATAAACAAATAGAAAAACAAACAAACAAACAACCTAAAATAAACAAACAAAAGCAAAGAAAGCATCGTAACAATGATAATGCCCCAATAAGGTGGATCAAGGATAATTGACAGGATTAGATAAGACAAATATTTTTGGATTTTGAAATATTATGAATGTTTTGGAATTTTGAGGTATCCTAAATCACTAGAGAATGACAAGATACTTTCTCACAAAATAATGAGAGTTTTTAGCTTAGGTTGCTCATAAAATGGTGAGAGTGTATGGAAAGGGGGACTAAGCTAACCTCAACATGAATTGAGCATGACCTACATATTCTTGAAATGATCTCAAGTTATAGTAATTCCATCCACACAAAAGGTGAAGAAAAACCAACTAGGTCCCAATAAGTTCTTAAATTTGGAAAATGGCCAATCAAATGAAAATAATGATGGTGAAGTGATGTAGTAATGCATGGTAAACAAGGGTTACCCCTAGTTTTCCCATATGTGGTTATAAATAGGATACAATAGTATAGTTCAATGATACTAATTTGCCCATAGGTGGTTATAATTAGTAGCAAGACTAGTGAAACACTGATTTGCCCATAGGCAGTTATAATCAAGCTCACATAAACAAACTTGATAGAATGAAAGATATATTTCTAGATCAACTATCATAATAATTTAATAGACTATCATTATAAACATGAATTGGATTAATTGTTTAAATTTGATTGAAATCCCCCCACAAAAGGTACAAGAAGAACCAGATGAATTAATATCAAAATAGGATTGGGTAGGATGACTAAAAATAGGATTTGGTCTAGATAGGAATGGAATGATAGGATGGCATGGTATTACTCTAGGATAATGATGGTATTGATAATTGTATAAAATGGTAAGAGGATTTCCCCCAAGTGATGGGGTAAATGGAAGAATATGTAACAATGGCAAAAGAATATGTAATAATGGCAATGTCATTGTGAAATGATATGGTACATATTTTTAGCCTGGGTGTGGTAAATGACATATAATTATATTATTATTTTTGAGATGGAGATGCACATCCTAATCAAAAAATGATACAAATAGAATACTATATCATGTTAATTTATATCCCATACCTCATCTGAATAACTACTCTATCAAAAATTGGATGTCAATTTGGTTGTAAAGAATGCTTTTATGATCTTCATTGGTCATTGATTCTAATTCCTTCAAACATTGAGACAAGGTATCTTTGTATCCTCTAAAAAGGAAAGTGTAACTATGGATGGTAAATAAGGATAAATAATGGATGGTAGGTTTGATTGTGAAATGGAATGGTCGATATTAATGCAATGTATAATGGTGGGGAATCAAATGAAGATTAGGACTTTCAATCACATGTAATGTTTTTGATGTTATATTTGACATAACTTTGGTTCTGGTGGGGCTAAAGACTTGTTCTCTCAATAGGACCATCATATTTTTCTATTATTTGACCTTGAGAGTAGATACCATATGATTAGGCTGTAGATAGGAAACTATTTGGATTTGATCTTTGATTTTGTCTTCATCCAACAATAAAGAAATTTTGTGCTCAGCTATTGGTGCCTCAAAGAGGTTTTCACCAATAAATTTGTCTTGATTTTCATGTACTACCTTCGAGAAGGTTTCACTAAAATATGCTAAGTTTTGACTTTGATTGTCTTCTAGTGCTTCCAAAAAAATTTCACTAGAAGATGTTAAGTTTTGACTTTGATTGTCCCCTAGTGCCTCCAAAAAGGTTTCACTAGGAGAGTTCTCTTCTACTACATGAATGTGGTCTTGGACTCCTTGATCTTCTTTAACCACTATATCACCATGGGTGCATTTCAATAAAGTGTGATTCTATACATCCCAATCGACACTTGTGAGAGATGAAATGTCAATGATATGGCTATTTTGGTTGATGATAATGGCCTGTAGAATTGTAATATAATGGGGAGAGGCTACACAATCCTCATAGAATATACTAGGAGAAATTATGTCAAAGCTAAAGTAATCATTCTCAAAAATATTATAAGGATCAAAAATGTATTCAAATTGATATGTGAGGCATGCATAACTAATGTTGTAATAGCTATGAACATATTCTTCTACTAAATCTAATTCTAACTCAATTAACTTTGAATCTAATGTTGAGACTGAAGTTGATTCTGATTCTGATCTTAAATCTGATCTTTGTTTAAGAATATAACCTAACTCTAATTTTGATTGTTCATCTGATGGGTACTCTATTACAATGATGTCTTGTTGAATGCTTAGTAGTAGATAATTAATAACTTGCAATATCATGATGGGCTCCACAAAGATTGGTTTATCAAAATGAGACTCCTCTAAGATGGGAAAAAGGTCAAGATACAACTCCTTAGAGACTGGCTTGTCAATATGAGGCTCTTTAAAACTATGCACATGGTTGATGCAATTATTTTCCCAAAGGTAGTTATAATAATTAAGAAGTGACTCATCAAAGACTAGCTTGTCAGTGTAAGATTCCTTGATAACTAGTATAGGATCAATAAGTAATTCATCATAGTTTAACTTATCACAAATGTTTGATTCAATAAAAACATCTTAGATTGGTTAGTTCACTTGGCCTTGGTTTCTAATGAGTTTGAAGATACCATTTTTGAACATAGTTTGGTCTTCAAATGATTGTATAGGTTAAGTTTGGATAGGATTGGGACTAGATGAGGAATGACTTATGGTTGTATAATGGTATGGAATTGGGGAGAATGATTACTCACATGAGTTAAAGGACAAAGTCTTGAGATGGTAATGATAGGGAAGTATGGAGCATGATTTCTCACACAAGCCAAAGGACTAGGTCTAGGAATGATAATGGTATTCCTTGGATATTGTAGAGCTTGATAGATCATATAATATAAAGGAGGGTTAGTGGTAGCTAATGAGAAAATAAAAAAAGGATGTCATAAAACTTGATTAATTTCACAAGTAAAAGCATCCAAGTCTTTCTCATAAACCATATCATCCCAGTTGTGAGTTGGCTCATAAGCTAGTTCTTGACTATGTTCCATGTACTAATTATTGTAAAGAGGGTATGAATCTATATCCCAAATAACATTATCTGTAGTTGGGTCTTCAAAGTCCTCTTCACAATCCTCTTCATACCAATCAAGGTTTTGATTTGGATTTGTGTTTTTTGACTATGTTCCCCATATGGAGTAATGTAGGGAGAATAATAAAAATCCTTAGAAAATCTTTCTCTATAGGGGTTATTAGTGGGATTTTGTGCATCCATTCTATCATAAGTTGGATTTTACATGACTACACCATAAGTGTAGAGATACATATCCATGTAAATGACAAAATCTCTAAAATAAAAAAGCTTAGAGTTCTACAAACTCTAAAAAACTATGTCCAAAGGATAAATGGTTCAAGCTTGGTCTAACTTGGTCAAAGGGGTGAAGATATATATCTAATGTGGTTTGAAAGTGGAGTTGTATCTAAATAATGATTTTTGATAATACTTGGCATAAAATAGTCTAACATCAAACATCTAACATCAAAAATCATACACATAAAAGGTTAAGCATCTGAATAAAAATTAGCATGTCAAAGGTCTAGGTCAAAGTGTTCCAAATAAGGTCTAAACTAGGAAAGGGAAAAATTGAGTTACTAGGTCTTTTTTCCAAACGTAGAGTCAAAGTCTAGGCTCAAAAAAATAGGCATGTGCTAGGAATTTTGGCCAAATGACATCAAAATATAGACTTAAAATAAAGGCTAATGTGATTTAATCTAATCTAACAAGTTTGGAAATAACTTTGACATAAACCCGACACATGAAATCAAACATAAACATGATCAATTGGAATAAGGAATAAGACAAAAGGATCTTTGAGAAAGGTTATGTTCTCCCAAATAAATATACAAGCAATGATGAGGATAGGCATTAAACAAACAAACCATCAATAATTTTCAAATTTAGGTACTCGATTAACCAAAGTTATGCAATTCAAAAGAGAAAGATCTCTGTATTAGTCCCAAAAATTAAGGCCTAAATAGAAATCAATAAATGTTTGAATCCAAACTTGACAAGGATAATTGAAAAATCAATGATGAAAACTAGGTTTTTACCAAACAAGCTAGACAAGATTTGATAGCATGATGACACAATACAAAGGTGTAAATGGTATACATGACATGGTTTGAAACAATGGTTTTTTGTGCAAGGTAAACTAGTCTTGAAACAAATTGAGCTACCTAACAGCATGAGCATACTCAAATAATGTGTTCAATGTTATGTTTCAAAAACTTAAAAGGCTCAAAATGTTTTGACATGATTTGGGTAGCATAACACTACCCTTTGCAACTCAAATGACATACACAAATAAGTTTAAATTTTTTTCAAGGCACAAGTGTGGTGTAAAATAGCTAGCATAATGCCTCTTTAGATAAAAGAGTGACTTATAGACAAATTGGTTTTGACATGGTTTATACACAAAAAAATAAGTTTTAGTCTCAAAAACACCAAGTAAGATAAATGACCAAAATACACTAAGTATAATCGACCAAATCCTAAAAAGGGTATGGCATGTGGGGTTGACTAAACTATCAATTTTTTAATGTCTCTAGGGGAATAAATTACACAATGAATTTCATGTCTAATGATGCAAAAGAAAAGCACAAAAATTGGGTGACTATGGCATTGGCTAGTTATAAAAAGGTCTAGTCTTTTTTATAACCACTACATCCTATTATTTTCTCAGCATAGTGTGATGTCCAAATCTAGATACATCCCATGTGCAACTCAAAAGGAGTAAGTGAAGTCAATGCTGGGAGATGAAACCCTAAGTGAAATCTTCCCTAAATAACTTGTGAGAGGTAATGATGTACTCACAAGCCAAGTTTGCATGAAAATAAAAGACTAATAGAAATACTTTAGGGTCATTTTGAATGTCACCCAAAATTTGATGAGTTTTTGGGGAGTGCTTTAGATGACATTCTTTCTAAGCCTTGGACTAGGCTACATACAATAGAAATGGCACTGTTGATTCTGAGGGTTCCCTATAGGGGATAAATGGAAGAGCATACATGCAACATTCCTCTTTTTTCCAAACAAAAACTTGATTAAACAACTATTGAAAAAAATAATTGACAAGTGTGTTCAATTTTAAATGCAAAATGAAAGATTTGGTGGTGTTTATTTGACCCCTTGGTCTTAGTTGCAAACTTTGAAAACATTCACCAAAACATCTAAATTCTTTGTTAAACACTAAAACAAGGTTCCTAATTAATTTTTAAGCATGCGAAGGTGGTTTAAACATGTTTTAATCAAATATCAAGCTTGGTCCTATAGTAAAAATGTTAGCATTTCCTTTAGTTTTGAAGCTCTTTTTGGTTTGAAACAATGAATTATGGTAAAATAGCTCTCGGGTCTATGTTTTTAGAAAAACATAGTGACCAACATTGGTTATTATAACTAATGATGGTTAATTTTTATAACCAATTTTAGTTACCCAACTGATGTCAGTTAAGATTTGTAACTGATATCAGTATTACCTATTGACATCGATTACTATGTAAAATTGTGGCAAACAAAATGGCAAAATAAAGTTATAAAATTAATGGGAAGAGTTTTAAGGGTCCAAATAAATATTTTAGAGTTGAAAAATGATCTTCTTCAGGTGTGAGATGCATCTGGTCCCACCAAGCATGCCATAATGTGATCTATGAATTTGAATCAAGAGAGGATGGTTAGTATGGTGTTAGTTCCAAAATGAGAAACAAAATGAAATAAACATACTAATAACATAGCATATCTAGGCTTAAACACTAAGGAGAGCTTATTTAAAAAAAATGAATAAAACACATAATTAAAATACAAAATAAACCCTCTTTTACCTTCTTTGGATGCTCCAAAATGTTTGTTGTTGTCTCTTACTCAGCTTGTGCTCATGAAGTCCTTGGCAATGGAAGCTTAGCTACCTCCATCTCTCCTTGGCACCTTTGGCTTGTGGCTTGGCTTGGATTTTCTTGGAATCAATTTTGAATGGTAACACTAGTTTCTTGAAGCTTTTGGAACCAATTCTGCATTATAAATTTGCATTCTCAAGTCTTAGAAATGATGTGGTGAGGCCTGCATTATAGATTTTTGAGATTGATTAGAATCAACCTAAACTATCCATCTCAAAATTGAGATGTGTGGTTGAGAATTAATTCAATTTTTGGAATTAAGGTTGTTATTATCCTCATCATGCCATTAGAAGAAGGTGAAATTAAGTGGCATAGAGGGCATCATGGAAGGCATTGATGAGGCATAGAGGGTATGAATCCTGATATTTGTAGCATTTAGAGGCCTAGGGATGTCTTCCCAAGAAATGAGGTCACTTGATGATGCAAATATTCAATATTCATTTTTAAAAACAAGTATTTAACAAGTTTACATAGAATTCTTAATTAGGACCTAATTTGGATTAATTATCTCTTAAGCTTGTTTAGGTACTTTGTGCACAAATTACTCAAATTGATTATAATGCCTTATTATTGGTCCAAAATTTGACTAAACTAGAATTGGGAGTCAATGTTAGATGTGTTGGATCCATATTCGCATTTAGGAAGTTACCAACAACAAATAACAAAGGTACACATCTTGTGCATAATATTTGATAGGAAAGAGCAATCTAGAACACCCATGTGTAAAATTGACATTTTGACTCAAAATGATCAGATCAAAATTAGCTAGCCCATAAATTGCATTGCCCCATTTAATGATGCCTCTACCAAAATCATCACTTGAATATGTTAATTTCACATCATTTAGTATGTTTTAGTGTTTTTAGGCCAATTTGTGCATTTTTGGTGGAAATTAGCTAAAAGCTTGGTTGGAGGTTATTGGTGGCTAGATTTAGGTGTCTATAACTAGAAGTTTGAATCTCTTACAATTATTTCCTTAGATTTTAGAGGGTTAGGTAATAGAGTGGTTTCATCAATTAATCTTTAGTGGTTCACTATGCACATTAAATGAGTTAGAATAGGTCTATCTCATACATTATATTCAGAACAAGGGACCTTGAATCACATATGAGAGGTTGCCTTCACTACTTTAAGGCCAATTTGAAATAGTAAATGAATAAATTATAATATTCAAAACATATATGCATTAATTGATTTACTGGATGATAGATTTAGAGGTATAATAAATTTTTAATAGAGGGCTCATTCTTCCTCTTAAAGATAAATTTATGTGTGAGACATCCAAATCATTCATACATCTATGTTACACAACTCTAGGATCAGATAAAAAGCTAGGAATAGTTGACACACATTCAGAGATAGATTTATATTTCAATCTCTCATAATCATAGTCATCGAACATGGTACAAGAACCTACTCCACTCCTGATTAAGAATTAGTGGAACAAAAATAACCAATAAAAATAGTCAACAAGGGAAAAGAGACTCTTCATATAACACTCCTATAGTGAGTAGATCACATGACACACATAAAGGGGTTATATATTTTTTAGATAGGGATAGGACTTATGACATCTTGATTACATTATTAGATAAGGAGATGATCACACTTCCTCCTAATAATCATCATCCATCACACCATTTGCATAAGGTAAAAAGTAAGTCATATTGTAATTTTCATAAGATAAATCAACATTCATACAATCATTGTTATGCACTTTGAGACCGCATTGACCAGTATGTCAATTAAGGCATTATAGAATTCACATAGTGGGAACCAGGATCTCAGTCTCCATACTTTCTTGGATCACACTCCTCAATGATATAATTATTATAGGACATTCCCTTTAAGGAGCCATTGGTTACTCATCGTATGAGCCATATGGTTTTAGGACACCTATTTATAAGTGATCTCATGTACCCCAAATTTAGTAGAGATGGAAGCTAGTTATTAGATATTAGAGAATAACCTAAATTCACACACTAATTAAGATATTTGGAAATAATCATATATATTATATCATAGCCTTTGTTTGTACACTAATCAATATATTTGGAAAAGACTACAGATATCAAAGCACAATCTCAGTTTGTACACCAATCAAGATATTTGGAAATAATCATAGAGATCATAACACAATATAATTTTGACAACTAATCAAGACATTTTCAAGAGATTAAAAACATAAAAACATCATCTAGAAAAAAATCAAGATATTTACTAAAGATTACACAGCTCAAAGCACATTTTTAGCACAATAGCCAATCAAGCTTTTTATTATAGAGTCTATACACCTAGCCACTAACAATGTATCACACAAAATATTAGTTTCAGATTATACTTATATAATGACACATCATGATTAATAAGGTCATTTTTTCACCAAGCCATCCATGTTAAAATAGTACATATCATAGTTACATGATCTACACATATATCCTATGAAACAATCTTAAAACCTATACCAACAAATAAAATTCATAGTCAACTACACATGTCTACTTAAACATTTTTAAATAGATATAAAAATAATTATTGTTGTATTTAACACACCCCACCTTGAATTATTGATGGACAAGTGGGGAACCTTTTGGTGTTAGAGAGGTTGTTCATTGTAGGGTTGTGTATATATTTTTAGGCTATTTATTATCTTTGACAGTTTGTGGGTCTTAGCAGTAAAACACATTTGTGCATCTATTTTCCTCTTGTAACCCATTTTCATTACAATGACTTATTTGAAATAATCTATTAATAAAAAACTTGGGAATCTTATTATGTAAGACAATTCTTTAGAATGATGAGTATACATATTTGCGTATTCAAAATTATTAACATTTCATAACTTAAATTTTTGGGACTTGACAATTTGGTCTTCTAGAGAATCATCTAGGAACATTTATTGTTGGTAACTTTATTTAGAATTTTTATTTATAATTTTACTTTAAAAATTTACCTACTGATTTTATTTCTTTGAGATTTTTGTTTGGTAAAGTATTCTTTGGATCTACTTATTTAGGAAGTTTTGTTCATAATTTTGGTCTTCAAAATTTTTACTGATTCAAGAATTCATCTTCAATTTTTTATCTTCAAGTATTTTCATTTAGAGATTTCATCTTTAACATCTTTCTCTAAAAAATATTCTAAAATACAATCTTGGTTTTTAGGGAAAGTGTTTGGAGTTGTAGATTTTGGGAAAGGTTTCATGAATCTTCTCAAAGAACAACTTGATCTTTGAGGTCTTTTTTTGGAACCCTTGGCTTATAATAATCAAATCATTTAGCTTGAATTCAAATGTTGATGCCTAAATAAACCACAAATCAACATGTGTCAAAAAGGTAGCACCATGACACCCCTTCAAATGGGTAAGTACCCTACATGGTGTGTCTACTGAGCCAAGATGGTCAAGTTTGAATTAAATAAACATAACAAGGTTAAATATGTTGGTGATTAATAGCACATGGACTAAAATTGAATGCTAAAAGGCTATAATATCAAGATAATAAATAATGTTGCATATATTGATTATTATGAGCTCTATTGAATATTGCTCCTTAAGAATTCAAGCCCTAGTTACCTTCGATCAAGATATGATTTGCATAAGTGAGTTCCAAACCACCAATACAAGGATCCAAAATTCTATCAACACTAAGAACTAAAAAGTACATCTTCATCCATATTATATAGGGGAGCTCAACCATCATTTAGATTTTATATCAAAGATTTAATGAGTATATGGATATAATATTTGATGCCTCCATGTTCAATAGTATCTACACTAACTACTCAGCTCTATGGGAGGCTATAAAACACATCAACCCATTCACCTGTGAGGAAGATGTCTATTTATAATAATGCAATGTAGAAGTTGACCTTCTTCCCCTAAAAAATCAAAGACTTCACTATGCTACTACTAAACCTAAAATCATGCCATACATCAACCTATTATGTGACTTGTTTTTCTAAGGAAGGATTGTTGATGGTGGCTTCCTCCACCATGTCAATCCAAAAACCATCATCACATATATATTAAGGGATAATTTTAAACCTATTTATGCTTTCTAATCTTGTTTTCCACATTTAATTTACATATGGTAGTCCTCTAAAAGGAAATAAACACTACAAAGAAGATAGTGAACAAATGGCTTCTCCTTGGACAAATCTTTTCACTCAAGGAGAAGAACCCTGTGCCCATCACCTATTTCAACTAGGAATTTTCATTGGTATGGCATTGTTGAACTGCCTATATGGTCACTCGAGCATCCATTTCCTTAACTTAGAATTGGTACCATTTCTCAACCTGTTACTGACCTCAAAACTCACCTTTATATTGAGAGAGATCATCAATGCCTGGTTGCATGAGATAATACTACATAAATACAAGAGGCCCCAAAGGATAATTTATACATGATATCCTACCTTCTTGATGTTGTCATGGGTACCATTTACATACATAATAAGTCTCTCTAAGACCCAAATCTTGAGTATATCAAAACTAGTATTTTTGATGTTTATTTATCTATGCATATTTATGCATATACCATAAATATACTAAGGATTACAGAGGACTTATATCCCTAGGTTTGGAGCAAAATTCATGAGGAACCCATTCCTAGAGTATCTAAAATTATCACCAGGTCACTTATGTTGAAGGGTGACTATTGGTTATATTTGGACTGCACTATGATAATGGTTACTCAACATAGGGTTGATCCTCTGCACCTCCAAAAATACATCCCTAAAAAGTTATATGAGCAAAAAATTTATTATAAAATATGGTGAGGGATTGATGAGGATCTAAGAAAAGAAAGAATAACACATTCCATGACTCTCATCTCATGATTTAGAGGATCTATTACACCTTCTTTAGACAATTTAGGGAAGCTAACAATTCTAGGAAAACCTATGCCTTAGCTACCTTGCCACATAGAGATTGGGAACCCATGGTAAGATACAACAATCTATCCATAATCTGGGCATTTAGTATAAGCATGAGCCCTATGGTCACGATTTCCTATTTTCCAATGCAATGGATGATGCCCAAGTCCTAGAAAGAGCTAAGATGGATGGAGTAAATATGGATATAATCAAAGAAATCTAAATAGATCCTTCTATCACAATTGAACAAGCATAATATAGGATCCCACCACTAGGAGGATGGACTTATTCAAACTTTTAGAACAACAAAGCTCTTTAGTAAACATATGATCAAAGTCAAGACCCTCAAAATCCACCCACCATGATTATGAGAGTAAAGAAAGAACCTCAAGAAGAGATAATTGAAGGTAATAATGTCTCTATTGGGAAGGAACAAGAGCCTATTTATATAGACTCCTCTGAATTAAAATACCTCACACCCACTAATTTATCCCTTGTAACCATAACATTTAATGTGGAAGTCATTATTTCTACCCAACAAATAGTTTTTCCTCTAAATGGAAAAACAACTATATGCTACAAGAGTTCTAAGGTATGCAGGCCTCAAGTGTAGTCTATAGAGGGTCCAAATGAGATGAAACAACCCTCAATTTAAGGTGAGCCAATGGATGAAGAAAAAGAAGATTAATTGCAATAAGACAAAGTCTTGAGATTTCAAGAACTCAAAGAAAAGGCACCCCTCGAGAGTGACAAATCAAGTTTACTACTATTCCCTTAGGCCACCCTTCCATTAATACATTGCCATTTGTTAATTATTTTTCTATTGTGTCATTACCTTCATTTGGACCTATCTCCCTACCCATTTCTATGACCATTCCTTTGGTTTACACCTCTACTACTCGTATGATCAACAAACCCATCACTCAATTTTTTGTATACTCTACTCAGTTAAATTCACCCATGCCTTCCTGAGGAGAAAATTAGACCATGACAATGGTAGCCACCAAGTAAAAAATAAGGAAGAAGCTTATCTATACTATACACTTGAAGCCAAATTTGGAGAATGTAGATAGGTCAAATATAATATGGCCTTCCATGCCAAATCCATCTCTTGAGACTGAGCCTTTATAAGATACCCAGATAGAGGTAGAACCACTAGACCAAGAATAATTGACACTTATAGAATGGACCAAGGAACTAGGAGTTTTATATTTTAATAGGTTAGACCTAAAGATTATTGAGCTACCCACTATGATCTCATTATTTGACAAGTCTATTATCTTTGTGCAAAGGGTAAATAAAAGTAAATTAAAGGACAACATTGGGCAAAGTTTGACTTTAGAGGAAAGAGTTGAAATCATTTCTCTTTAAAAGAGACAAGATAGAAGGGCATGTCAGTCCCATTACATTAAATACTTTAGATCCTATCTATAGACCCATACTGGAGCCTTGATATAACTCCATGAGGGTACTAAGCAGGTGAGGAAGGAGTTGTAGAAAGAATTGGAAAATATTAGAAAATAGTAGTAGGTTATCCATGTTCCCTATGAGATTAAACATGATGTTGAAAATGTATCCTTAAGGTTGTATGGTATAATATACACTATTGTCTCCTTGAGGACACAATTGGTCCCTCATTTAACTAAAATTGCTAAATTGTTCAAAACTTTTAAATAAGACAAGAAAAAATTTAATTTTTTGGTTTTATACACCACAAGGCTTTCAACCATATTGACTTGATGTCACCTTTGGAAGCATAAAATATATTAAAATTAGTGGTCATATGGACCCATGAATCAAGGGAGTGGATGACATATATTGAGGCCTTAGTCTCAAGAATAACTTAACATGAGAGGAAAGTAGGACAAATTTTGAATTAATTAGAGTTGGTGAATGCATGGGATGGTACTATAAGGTTGATAGTGAGGTCCATTTTTGATCAACTAATTCAACAAGCCTCAGTAAAATTCAAGTAGAGTTTATAGGGGTTAAATTTTAAATATATTGAGGCTAAGTTGAGTTTTGTGAGGAATAAATAGACAAAAGTGGAGATCTTTTAGATAGGCTTCAAAGCCATAAAAGTTGAACATGCAAGATTAATAACATAAGGTAACAGGGTGAATAAAACATATATTCTTTATGTGAGCATAATTTTAATTTTATTGGCTATAATAATTAACAGGAGCTAAAGGTGAAGAATAATTCTAGTTCCACCCCATCAGCCAATTCAACCAATGAACTAGTTTCAACACTATAGTTTCAACACTACCTCCATCTACTAGTTTAGCTACATAGATTCAGATTGTGAGCAAACCATAGTTATTTTAATATCAATTTTGCATGTAATTTTTCATGTAATATTTAATTTAATTAACTAAAACATGTTATTCTTTATGCATACATGTTATATTTAACTAAAGTGGTTTGTGAACATGCAGACATTGCATGACTATATAAAAGTAGAGTTAATGTAATTTATAAGTTATAACATGTGATTTTGAATTAAATTAGAACTTAAGTTATATTTATTATAAGATTTAATATGAATCTTTAATAAACTTAAAGGATAAGGTGAACCCTCCCCAAGTCTTTAAATATATGTAAAACCCTCATTCAAAAGGGTTGGAATTTTGATAAATACATGAAGAAATCAAGTTATTAATTATCATGCAACTGTGTTGGTTCTTTATCCTCCATTTTCTATGTTGTTAATATTTTAGCTTCTTTGTCTATGTCAATTCAATAATTTTGAAGTGTGTAAAATCTATGAATAATCTTTATTGTTATCATTATTGTATACTAGTCATATATATGCAAAAGCTATTGAAAGTTAGTAAATTTCATTGATTTTAAGCAATTAGTTTAGACTACAATTATATTATAAGGTGTACAAGAGTGTCTCCCTCTGGTATAATATTCTAGGTGTGTGATGTGGCTACTATAGATGCCTTCCTAGTCTGAGTTGTAATCTCTCAACTAAGTGTGTGTAGTAATAACTCTAAATAAAATAACCTTCAATTAAGACCACTAAATTTTCTATACATAATTTCCTTAGGCTACTTAATTGTGTTTGTTTTATTGATTTTAGTTTAGGTCTGAGTACTATTAACAGTGAAAACAAAATAGCTTGAACATAGATTATTAAAAAACTATATAATATTATTTTTCTTGTGTTCTTACAAACCATACAGAGTAAAAATATATATGAAATGCCATTCATATATTTGGGATGATATATACCTACAGACTCTCACCCAAATCTTCTGTAAACACCAAATACTAACAACTTATGTATTATTGTTATGTGTAAAAATAATATATTAACAATAATCTAATAATGTAATATTACAAAACTATGTTATTTCTAATTAATAATGTGAACACACAAATATAACTCAATATTCACCCCCTTGTGAACATTATTAAACCTATCCTACACCCCCTTAATGTGAGCATGGGGAGATTATACATATTAAAAAATTGGCCTAAACAGAATTGTATGCCAATGCATACTTTTAGGTTTTCATACTACTGTATAAATCTTGTTGTTTGGATCTTTCTGCACATGACCACTACTATGCGAAGGAACACATCATGTATTTACTTCATGTGACCACAATGGATGTGTCACTATCTGATCATCTCCATAAAGAAGTAAGGCAGTTAGAGGATGTTTATAGCCAGAGGATTTATGAAGTTAGCTACCCTATTATACAATTGTTGGCCATATTCTATTATATCTACACTCTCTTTTTTCTCCAAATATCAGAGGTGTTCCAAACAAGTAGGGGAATGAAAAACACACACAACTTAAAAAATGAAAATATCATGAGGAACAAATCCTTATTGTCATCTTTTGTAGCCTCTATTAATGTTTGTTGCCACCCAAACAAAAATAGCATAGGCGATCTCCACTGCCATTGAAGAACTATCCTTGACATTGGATGATTTGGTGTAGATTACACCACACTAAGGAAATAAAAAATCACACCACACATGTGAATAATAATTTCCTTCTATTATTATTAAAACACACATAAGTCACCAAATCATTGGTATGACCCATCATTAGTGACTAATGAGAGGTCACTAAAAGACCTTTAACCTCTATGTATCCTCCAACCTCCAGTATAGGATACTGCTTACTCAAAAAAATTGTCTTTGAGATGCTCTGATGGTTCTGGTAGGTTCTCTATTGGTTTCTTCCATATAAATTAGAACCCCCTCATTTTTTGAACATTGTGTACAAACAAAAATGCATTTGTAAGGAATTTTTTTTGCAATTTTTAACTCTATAGGACTTTTGACAGACCTTTGAATTTTTTTTATCGAGAGACTAATATGACTTAAAGAAAAAACTTGGACATGCTAAACATATAACTTTTAACAATTTTGAATTTTTGATAATTTGAAAAAATTTAAAAATTAACACTCTTTTTTAACATAAAACTAAAATAATAAAAAATTTCATCTTGACAAACAATTAAAGAGAATATGAACATATGAATATAAAATACTAAACTATAAAAAGTAATATTTAATTACTTTTTTTTAATATTAACCTATTAACTAGACATAATACAAATTTACATATACCAGAAAAACCCTATAAATAATCATAAAATGATAATCAAATATAAAGACAATCTAAATTGGCATACTACAGTGAAACCTAACAAAAATCCTAAAAGATCATCCAATAAAAAATAAAGACTAACCACACATTGCATGAATAATAATGAATTTTGTGTGCCAAGCTTAGAGGAGATGAGTGGACTTTTAATAATGAAAATGGAGTTCCATGCACTCTATCAAATACAAATCTAAATCTATTGATTGCTCAAAAAACAAGGCTCAAATGTGGCAAAAAATACAATGTGCATACAAATAATCTATGCCATTGTACCACGAATAGTAGATCTCATGATCTAGATTAAAAGTTTGTTATAATAGTGATTGAATACTTCCAATGTACTAATTGACTTTGTAGATCTATGCTAGTAATGAATGATAGTGAACAGATCATGTGGAAGGAGTTATAGATGTCAAGTTTTGTCACGAATAATTCATAAAAATTAGCTCATGGGTAGATCATGTCAAGGGTGAGCTTCCCTCCGTAAGAAAATATATTTCAAAATGCAAATGTTGCACACATAAATGGAAGTTACACTTTCCTGAGTGTGATTGGTTTGTTCATGGAGTGATAGGCTCATTACAATGATCTTTATTCATGTGTAATAATGAGAAAAAAATAGATCTCATATGTGTTTGCTTGTATCACTAAGAATCCATATGCCAATCCAAGAGAGATGAGTTTTCACCATTCATACAAGGATATAAAGATTACAAATCAATGTAGCTAAGTTGGGAGGAGTATACTATTTATACTTTCATTCATAAGGGATAATAAGAAGAATATAATATCCCCTCACAAATCCATTACATAACCATCATTGAAAGGACTTGACACTGCTCTGATACTAGATATTGATTTTGGTTCAGGTTTGAGAACTATTAATAAAGAAAACAAAATAACCCAAATATAGATTATTAAAAAACCAATATAATATTATTTCTATTGTGTTCTTATAAACCATATAGATTAAAAATATATAATAAATGACACTCATATACTTGGGATGATATAACTCTAAAAACTCTCACTTGAATCTTCCATAAACACACAAATACTAACAACTTATATATTATTGTTATGTGTAACAATAATATATTAAAAATAATCTAATAACATAATATTAATAATTATGTTATTTCTAATTAATAATGTGAACACACCACTATACCTCAACATGTTCATGAGTGTGCAATAGATACAAATGAAAAGCATTAGTTTTAGAAATACTCATCCACTAAGGAAATAGTCTTGGAAGTGACCCTTTGAGAAAATAGAACCTTATTTTTTGCCTTAAATTTCCCTCCTTTTTTAAGTTTCTTTTGAGATATACCCATCATAGATTAATTATCCATACATCAAACCTATATAGTGTATACTTATTTTATATTTCACAACATGCTCAACATGTTATTCCACCAACTAATTATTTTAACCACATACCTACAACTTGTACCCTAGAGTAGAACTTCATTTTTGAAGATCACAAAATTTTAGAGGCTATCTTGTTTAATTTATGTGGTGTGCATAAAATCCATATCAATAGAAATAAATCTAATTCTAGAAGGAGGGCACACTTGTGTGTTTTCTCAATAGTAGAGGTTAGTCACTACATAGAGTTGTACTAGATATGCCTTGAAGGGTGATAACATCTAGGGAACAAGCTAGCCTTTTGGTTTCACCTTTGTCAATTCATAGAAAGCCTAAACCGGTACTGAACATCCCTTAGATACACCAAGATAGGACACTTCCCCAATGAGAAACATCCCATTGTCAACCATCTTATGACTCAAACTTGGTTATTTAGATCTTCTATTTCCATACTTACCTACATTTTCCACCTCAAGTGGGAGGATAATAAAGGAGCATATTAATTTTTTTAAGGATGATCTGATATTAATGAATGTCACCCATGAGGATGTGTCATGTAGACATTTGCCATTCACTCTATAAGATTCTACTTATGTTTGGTATCTTAACTTACAATAAAATACTATCACCTCATGGAATGCATGTTAAAATAATTTATGTGCATAATTTGGGAAAGTTACTAATCCAAGTTTGGTGTATTATGATTTCACCAGCATGAAGAGGGAGCCTAATGAGTTAATGTGGGACTTTAATGTGAGATTTTTGAAGATGTATATTTGGATGAATACTACATAAAAACTAGAAGTAACTCTAGTACTTGAGATGTATAAAAATGCTTTGGATCCCATCATTTCAATCTTTTTGCATAGAGACACCACTGCCAATACTTTAGCTTTAGTTTATGAAGAAGATATCAACATTGATAAACAAATCAATCCTTAGATGTTAGTGGGGCCAATGCTTAATAATGGTTTTCCATTTTTGAATCTGATTTGGTATGATAATCAAAATGTCCCTACATTCAATCATAATTAATTATACACTCTGACTTTCATAACAAAATAAACAACAAATCCGAATTATGGTTTTTTGAATAATCAAGCAAATATGACTAGCCATCAGTAGAACTAGCAAAATCAGCATCTGACTCATTCCAACTTAGTAGCCATTTAGGGTGTATACTCTACTAAGGCCGAGTTGGATTTTATATAAAGAATGGTCTGAAAGTTTAGAAATGACTTCTAGAGTATGCAAAGAAGTAGGGTAAGTACCACCAATTAGAATAATAACCATAATTATGGCTTTCCAAGATATAATAGGTCCTTCAATAGACCCACAAAAAATGTAGAATAACAACAGTCCACTAAGCTACCAAAAATCAATATCATAGAGATAACTTTGCCTAATTGATGTAGATTTCATAACACATCATAGCATGAAGAATTGGACCATGTGGAGTTCTGTGCAACATTTGAAATTTTCCAAATGGAAATGTGTTGATGATTTAAAATTTCACTTGATTCTAATAAAAAATAATGGGAAGTTTCAAGATGTGAGACTTGCATCTTGAAACAACCTCCAAATTTTAGAGAAGCTGGCTCTTCTTTAAATCAAGTGTTTGGAGGAAAAGGGATAGAAATTTAAATACAAACACAAATGCAAAGAAAGAAAATCTAAACTATGGTGATGAGCCTGAATGTAATTTTGATCCTTAATACTAAGCACTGTGAAACTATATGTAAGATTCAATTACATTAAAGAGGAGATGAGGCATGATCAATGTAAAAGATAGAAATAATAGAAATAGAGGCTCGCAGCTTAGACTACTTTTGTAATGATATAGGAAACATCAATACAGGCATAAAAATCTATCTTCTTATTAATTCTCCAGCCACATAAAAGGCACATAAACATGCACAGTTACATAAACTTTATAGCCTAAGAAAAATAGAATAAAGGAAAATGATATTCCTAATCACAGCTCTAGAAAATCTAAAAATCTTGACAATAAATTTCTTAGAAAATTCTCTCTCCTTATTTGATGATGATTTGGTGATCCCTGCACTCCTCTTTATAGCCTCAGATTCCCTCTAGATTGTCCATGCATTCCCAAACTTATGGCCCAAATTGAACTCTAACTGAGCTAGGTGTCTATCAGAAGATAGTTCTTAGATTTTGAAATGCTCTATTTCCTTGCAGTTCACTTGCTGAAATAGATATAGAGGACGCTCTATTCTATTAAATGGAAGAGGAAACTTAGTCAATTCCTTGAAAATATTTTTATTTCTTAGGAGACATTGGAGAATGACACTTGACATGTTCTGTAACACTTACTGAAGACACGCGACACTTTCTACTTTACTTTGACTTTTACTATATCTTTGCTCAAGAATGTTCTAACTTTGACACCTATCACAATCCACTTCTTTGACACTTAATAACTTAACAACAATAAGACTCACTGCATCTCTTACCTGAGAAACTTTGAAAAGGGGCATAGGGACAGGTGGCAATCTCTGCTTGCTTCAATAAAGGACACATGGCAATCTCTGCTACTCTTTAGCTATACTATGGAAACCTTCAGGACACATGTTAGGCTCTTATGGATGGTGACACTTGGCAACTTCCGCAAACTTTTAGAAATAAAACCCAGGACCCACCACAGTCTTTATTCAGCAATGAAAAATGAAGAAGATCTTTTGGATGGTGACACGTGATGGCTTCCACTACTTTTGAGAAGATACATGGCATCTTTCACTACTTTTAGGAAGATACGTGGCATCTTCCACTGCTTCTAGGAATGGAGTAGAAAGGGGCTTGGTAGATGACACTTGGCATCCTCCGCTTGAATGGTTTGATTGCACCTTACTACCTTCTGAAAGGGCACTTGACCCTTTGGTTTTTTGGGATGCTCCTTTGAACTGCCTGATTGTACTAAGCTATTGAACTGACCAATTAAACCAAAAATGGTTCAACAGTTTAGCACTGTGTCCCTTTTACACATGAATCGAGGCATTAAACTGAGGATATTAAACCAAGGCTTTAAACCAAAAAATTGGACCAAGGCATTGAAACAAACATATTTTGGATGTCGACACATGGTGACTTCCATTCTCTTCAGCTGGGATACATGGCAACTTCTGTCACTTTTAGAAAAACAAAACTGAGACCTTTCGCTACTACCACTTGGTGCGTTCCACTTGATCTTGATACTTAGCTTGTTAAAACCTTTTGCTAAAAAGAGATGAAACGTGGGTGCCAATATGTAACTGTGGATGTTGACACTTGGTGCATTCTACTGAGTTGCTATGAGATACGTGGTAATCTCTGCTCAAATCATAGAAAATATGAAAGGTGCTTCAGATGATGACACTTGGCATTTCACTGAGAAAGGATGCATCAGAGAATGACACTTGTTAGCTTCCACTTTACCCTAACACTTAGACAAAAATGAATCAAAAAGGAAAATAGAGCCCATGCTCTATTTCAAAACTCCACTATATCAGACCACATAATGTGAAGGCAAAATTTTGTAGTGCACGACTGAAAAAATAGGATGAAACGTAGAGTAAATTTTTACTCTATAGTTACTAGCAACCCTGAGGACTTTTGGGCCTGCTAAAAGAGAAACCACAACTCTCACTAGATCAAAATTTTAAAATCACATCTTTAGCAATGTTGTCTAGTAGGCAGACCACTCTTCATCAGATAACCCTTATTTATTCTGCAATTCATTGAAGGCTAAATCAAGGTTAATAATATCCTTGTGTGAAAAATGTTGCAAAATTTAAACCGTAGCCTTCAATTTAAATTCTATCTAGGAAATAGGAACCAAGACAACTTCTACTTCAAGGACTGATGAATCATCCCTTAAATCCTAGAAAACTATTTGATCTTTCTATTTGGCTAATAGTAAAGGTTTAATTTCTTCTACCATCAGCACGATGTTGTCATCAAGAAATAGAGAAGGAAAACCTAATTGTACTAGATCTTCAACATGCTATTTCATTTCATTGATTCCTTCCTTCATGACATCCAAAAGCTCCTTGTAACTATTGGCTATAGAATTGCAACTGAGAACTTCATTTACTTGCTTGGTAGTGACCATTCTATCATTGATTCTTGCTATTGACAGTGTTGCATCTGTTGCATCATATAGCTTTTGTAGCAGCATTTCTAAGTCCATTACTCTCTTAGAGACTATAGCCAGAGTATTTAAAATTGAACTCTCCACCCTTTTGCACAATTCTTGTGCATTTAGTAGGAAGGTGAGAGAAGGTCTGAGCTGATTAATCTCTGAAGAGATTCTCTTCCACATGGATTCATATAGCTCCCTTACTAGGCTTAATACTCTGACACTCTTTGGCCTATTGGCTAGATCTAGTGTCAATTGTGATTCTTTCTATTATTTTACATGAAATTGGGCTTGTAAGACCATAGCATTATTCTATTCACTTAGTAGCTTTTGTTGTAATGCTACTTTTCATGCCTTAGGGTTGTCACCGCATCTTTGACCTGTGTAAGTTCAGCCTTTAAAGAATTATTTTGGGCCTAAACTACCCAGTGAGTTTGAAGAGAAACTATATTTTTCAACTATTTATTTAGATTCTCTACCTCATTATTTTTGCTATTGATTTCTGAGGTCAAACTGTTACAGTTTGCCTTTTCCTTGGCTAGCTCAGCTTCCATCTTCTATAGCCTTCTTGATATCTTCAAATAGTCTTCAGTGATTGTAGAAGTGGATTCAGTCAGTAGCTCAACTTTGTCCTATGGCCTAAAGAGTAACATGTTGATGGCCACAACATTCATTGTGTAATCTTCCAGCTACATCTGCTCCATTGGCTTTATTACATTTGGCAACAAATGAGTCATCGTCAATTGCTACTAGATGGGGTCAAATTGTGACTGCAAATAGGATGTAGCCAAAGCTTTATTCTCCTTAATCTTCTTCTTCTCTCTTCAGGCTTCCATCACCTTCTTAGTAGAATTTGCTTGGGTCTAGAAGGTGGAAGGAGAGGTAATGTGCTCACCTATAAAAGGATGCCCTTGTGGAAGACCATATTGAATAGCCAATTGTTGGCTATGGGAAATCTGAGGGAAAGGTTTCTTTGGAATAGAAGGGGAGAAATGAGGTAATGTTAAGGCCAGAGGTGGCATTGATGGGGTGAAATGAGAAATGGGAATAGCAGAAGTGGCAGGGGATGTCATCTGATTAGATGAAGTCATCATGCCAATAGGAGAAGAAATAGACTAAGAAGGAGAGGGAGGAATAATGCTTACTTGAGGTGTGATTATAGTACCCTATAATTGGCATTGTGTGGTATTCGTCTCCTCTTCTGAAGTGAATTGAAACTGCACCCTCTTTCATTTCTTGGGTGTCTCTTCTTCTAGCTATATTTTTACTCCTTTCAATGGGTCTTCTGGGGAACTAGGAATATCTATAATCGAGACTGATGGGGAAGCTTGTGATGGTGAAGGCACCATACTTTTCTACATTTCTATGGCACTGAGGGGCTGTAGTTTACTTTGAGGCTTATGACTCTTGGCTTGACCTAGCTCTAGCTTCCTATTCTTCACCTGATGTAGGCAAATTACCTGTCTCTAGGCTAGATATAGGAGAGAGATGACACTCATCCCATAGTTCTTCCCATCTTTCATCTGTGTCTACATTCCTAAAAGAATGGGTAGTTTGACAAATTTCCTGCCTATACTTCCAATAGGCCTCTATCTTATTTGTATCCCAATATTTATTCTTTAATGTTTTCCTTAATCCAAATGTCATTCTAAATTTAGGATCATAATCTATTTGTTTGACATAGAATGTATCCCATGGCCTATTTTGTTGAAGTGGCAAGTCTGTTAACTCAACATAAAATTCAGGAGTGTCTTCCCTAGGATTTTTCTTGGTTTCCCAAAAAGGGTGGCCCTCATGTGTTATTCTGATTATGACTCTATTAGTTCTTATCCAGGAGGCTATGAAATCATTTGGGTCATAAACCCATTTGTCTTTTATTAAAAGGAAACCCAGAAAGGATAGCTTTCTAAGCAATACAACTTCAGCATCTCTGGTTTTCAAAACCATGCCATTGGTCATCCATGGTAGATTATACATTTTTCTTTTCCTCTTCCCTGAGCCAAATTCATTGTCAATTATGGATACCTATCTAGTGACCTCTAAGAATGATAACCTAAGAGTCAGGATCTTATGTAGAAATATTAGTTCCCCACAAAAACCATGGACTCTTATAATGATATGGTGGGATCTAAAATATAAATCACAAGGAATTAGGCAACTAGCCAGAAGATTTGAAACACTGGGGAATAATCTATTCATAATTGGTTCAGGACTAAGGTGGAAAAAATCATGGGTGACAAATAATGCCCAGAACTCATATGGGTCACTGGTCTTTGACAAAATGTGTGTCTATGTAGACATAGGAATGGTCCTTTAGAGATCAAAATCTAGGTCATACATATTAAGATACATATGTTGGGCAAAGAGTTTAGAGTTATAAAAAATCATGAGATGGAACAAATAGGAATAATACCTGAACACTCCTTTTGATCTCAAATGGGCCAATTGTTTTATCATCGAGAAAGTAATTTGTTTAGAAAATTCAAGCTAATACTCTTGGGTTTTGTCAACAGTCTTCAGCCTAAAAAGGATAGCCATTTGCTCTACATACACTGCCATGTAATCATTCATGTCAAAGATGAGAGCCATCATAGATAATGCATCTTGGATAGCCTATGTGAATTGAGATCTTGGTGCAGGGAGTGTGGGTATCGTAGTGTCATCATCACCCATTTGTAACTTAGATCTCAAGAACCTTATTTGAGTGTTGATATTTTCCCATGTTCTTTGCATCTTAGCAATAGTGGGAAACGTAGTTGTATTGTCATGATGCAGGGCTAACATATCCCTGATATCTTGTGGTGTGATTTGCACTATGAATAGACCTCATTAAATGGTGCATGAAGGTACATGGAGCAAGTCTGCACATAATTCGACCAGATTAGGGCATGAATGCACAGCTAGAAAAATAAACTGAGCCAATTGTGAGTTCCATATCCTCATGGCAAATGTTTCATATTGTCCTACTCTAGCTCTTTATAGATGCCTTTGATGTGCCTCTTCTCTAATATTTTTGCTACTGGCTCTCTGAAGAATTGGATCCATGATGCCATCTGCATAATCTTTTATTTTCACTGAATCACTCACTGGACCAGCTTCAAGAAACCTGGTCCTTGGA
Source organism: Torreya grandis (assembly GCA_037957365.1). Classification (NCBI taxonomy): domain Eukaryota; kingdom Viridiplantae; phylum Streptophyta; class Pinopsida; order Cupressales; family Taxaceae; genus Torreya; species Torreya grandis. The sequence goes on from JARHVA010001518.1 coordinate 1,499,329, forward strand.
TAGGCCTTCAATGGTTATGCGAGAGTTGAAGCATATGATTTACTTGTAAGAAACTTATCAAGGGTTTCATACATCCCAGCTCCTTGTTGTGAAGATTGTGCCCCTTCTATCTTTGTATCTTCTCTGTGGTAACTTATATGAACTTTTGCAAAATAGAGACACTTTCACTGAAACAAGTTTACTAAGCACATAAAATGCAAGTAGCAGGATATTTTCATGTAGATATTAGAATTTTTGAGAACTTGTAAACTTTAACTCTTTTTAAGAGGTATTTATTGGCCTATCAAGTCTCAAATGGCATTAAACTCTGATAGCCGTTAGCAAATCCTACTCAATCTTCTTGGGACATCGAGATAGACATGTTATGCAAGTGGCAGCACAAGGTACATTGGAGATTTCTGAAGATTTGGAAAACATTCAATGTGTTGAGAATTTGAAAAAAAAAATGAGCCACTGACAATGTGTTCAAAGAACACTTATTTAAAAGAAAAACGGGAAAACAACAATGGGAAAACAAAGCAATATGGGAATGGGAAACTATCTAACTATAATACATTAGAGACCCAAGTTAACTAAAATGCTTCAAAGAGATTTCATTTACAAGAATCTCTTTAGGTTCTCCTTCTATCAATTCCAGCTCAAATGAATTCCTCTGCTTACATACACGAATTTTATATGGGCCAGTCCATAATGCTTTAAATTTAGTATGCTGATCCAGCGTGGCAGCTCTTGCATCCCATTTCAAAACAATTGAGCCTACCTCAAAATGAGGATTCGAAGTCCTTTTGTCAAAAACGTCCTTAATCATTCCCTAATGCTTAATTAATTAATCATGGGTTGTATCCCTCTTTTCCTGAACTTTCGAAAGCTCCACAAGTCTAACCTGCATGGGACCATTTTCCTCAGTTTCAATTTGTTTGATCAGCTGGAGGGTGGTGATCTCCAAGCTTAGGGGGATTACAGTAGACTTTCCATATACCAATTCATATGGGGAGATTTTGATCACCTATTTAGGTGTGATTCTATCAGCCCATAGTGCTAAATTAAGCAATTTATGCCACTCTTTATGATGGTCAGCCCCTACTCTTTTTATGAGTCTAATCAGGGTCTTGTTAGTCGATTCTGCCAAACCGTTACCTTGAGGGTAATAGCTAGATGAAATTTTTAGATATATTCAATGTTTTAATGTGAATTCAGATACTTTAGACCCCAATAATGCTTTAGCATTATCTAAGATTATGGTGTGAGGAGCCCCAAAGCAAGTAGTGATACTCCCTAAAAAATCTAGGATCACACTTTCTGTTGCTTCCTTAAGTGGGACTGCCTTGGTCCATCAAGTGAAGTAATCTATGGTAGTTAATATCCATTTGTGGCCCATACTAGACACTAGATTTATCATTCCAATGAAGTCAAGACCCTATTGAGCAAAAGGCTCATCCACAATTATAGGACTAAGGGGCATTGCTGCATTCCTTCTCATCCCCATATAATATTGACATGTTTGACATTTTTTAACTAGTTGATAATAATCTACAAATAAAGTAGGCCAAAAATATCTTGCCTCACTTATCTTTATGGCTATGGTCTTTGCATAAAAATTCCCCCCTAATATTCCATGATGCATCTTGTGTAGTATTTTCTTAGCCTCAACTTTTTCTAAACATCTTAACAATTTACCATCAAAATTTCTTCTAAAAAGGACCTATTCAATTAAAACAAAATGAACTCCTTGTATCCTATAGTATCTTCTCTTATTTTGAGGGAGTTCTCTCAAATAAATTCCATACTTCATAAAATGAATCCTACTTGTGACCCAAGATTCCTGATCAACCTCTTGTATCTTTAACGCCATCTCTATCTCTCCTTCTGAATTTGTCTCTTCAGGGACCATCTTTTCAAGCCCTTGGGTCATATATTGGCACAAACCCCTACCTCTAACTAACTTAGTGGGTTTGACCTCTACATCATATTCAAGGATCTTAGTAATATAGTTGGCTCTTTTCTTAGTAATTTATCCCTCCATGATGTATTCTCTGACACTTGGGTGAGCTACAAGTATCATAATTTTGCTCCCTGATACCATATGCCTAAATTTCTTGAGGGATTTTACCATGGCATATGCGTGTTTCTCTACAAAGTTGTACCTAGTTTCATAATCCCTAAGAGTTCTTGATAAAAAGGTTATTGGGTGTTCTCCCTCTAGTCTTTCATCCTTTTAGGTTAAGACAACAACAATACTTAACTCTCCTCCATAGACATACATTACAAAAGGCTTGGAAAAATCTAGGTTTTTTAGTATTGGGGATGTTGAGATAGCCTTCTTGACCTCTTCAAAGGCTTACCTTCCTTTTGTATTCCATTTGAAAATTAGGTCTTTCTTTAACAAGAGTGTCACTGGTCTCACCAAGCCTACAAAATCAGATATGAACTTACTGACAAAATTAATCTTTCCCAAGAAGGACTGAACTACCTTTTTATTTATTGGAAGAGGTAGGTTCATTATAGCTGAAATTCTTTCAGGATCTATGGAAACTCCTTCTTTAGATATTATATGTCCCAATAATTTGCCTTGAGTCATAGAAAAGATGCATTTCTTGGGATTCAATGATATTCCAAAATCCTGACATTTCTTAAAGACAGATTCTAAATGATCAAAATGATCAACAACATTTTTTGAAAAAATAGTGAGGTCATCTAGATAAACTAGGATAATTTTATTTATAATTTCCCCAAAGGATACATCCATAGCTCTTTGGAAGGTGGATCCTACATTTAATAGGCCAAATGGCATCTTAACATATGCAAATGTTCCCCATTTGGTAGTAAAAGCAGTTTTGTACTAGTCTTCATCAGCCAACCAAATCTGATTATATCCAGAGAAACCATCTAGCAAAGAAAATATCTCTGATCCAACCATAGTTTGTAGAATTTGTTCCATGGAGGTCAAGGGATAGTGATCTTTTAGAGATGCTCTATTTAGATCTCTAAAATCTACACACAATCTCACATCTCCATTCTTTTTCCTAACTAGTACTAGATTTGATACCTAGGTTGAGTGCTTGATTGGAAAAATTATTTTGGAATCTAAAAGTTTTTGCAACTCATCTACCATTAGAGGCTCAATCCTTGGATTTATTGGCCTCTATTTTTGTCTGATGGGCTTAGATCCTTCAGTTAGTTATATTATGTGCTGAATAATGTCTCTATTGTATCCATGAAGGTCTTCATAGCTCCAGGCTATGACTCTGTCATATTTTTTGCACAATTTAGTTAGTCTTTCTTTTTCCACTTCAATTGTATAATTCCCAACTTTTAGTTTTTTCCCTTGACTCACCTCTATTTTAGAGTAATCTGCTTTGTCTACCTAGAACCTTTTCTTCTCTAGGCTTACATCCTCTGGATCAAACAAGTTTTCTAAGGTGATCAAGCCCTTGGGGAGCTTATTAGTCTTCAATTGTATAATCTAATCTCCATATGCTTCCTCAATTTTGGTTTGCAATTGACCAACAAACTCATCTAATTTTTGTAAGAATGAGAGTACCTAAGAATCATTTTCAAATACTTGTCAATGCTCATCATTATTTGGGATAGTCAGCCTCACTATAACTTTTACTGACTCATTGTTAATTAATGGGCCAGTTACTAGATTAAATTGTGAGCCAATTTGGGCCATCCTATCAGCTTCAAAATTTTGACCCCTAGGGACTATCTCGATATTGAAAGCTTCAAAATCTTCTATTAAGTCTCAAATCCTATGTCTGTAGGATCTCATCCTTACATTTTCGGCTGTTGCCTTTTCTCTAATTTGCTTTACTACTAATTCTGAATCTCCTTTTACTATTAGATTCTTTATTCCCTTTTTCTTGGCTAACAGGATCCCATCTACTAAAGATTCATACTCAACATCATTATTAGTACAATAAAATTGGGAATGGATAGCCCTTAAAATTTTCACACCATTTGGGGTAGTAAGACAAATTCCTGCTCCAGCACCATGTTTACTTCTAGCCCCATCAAAATTTAAGGTCTAGATTTTTGAATTTTGAGTAGTTTGTGCCTCATCCCTTAAAACATTTGGGATTTCATGGTCTTCATAAAAAATGACATATGTGCCCAGACCAGTAGAGTCATAGTTCCCATAGGGGCCGCTATGCATCATAGCTAACAACTGGTTATTTTCTTCTTCTTGATCATGCTCAGTCCTATCACCTAACTCTTTAACAAAAATCCTTTCTTCCTTATTTAACATAACATGATCTACCTCTAATTTTGATGTTGGTTCATTGGTGATATGATCTTTTGATAGTGGTTCAAATTGAATTTTCATCTTCGAACCGTATTTGGTTCTCAGGATGAGATGAGACCAATCAAGAGACATATATCCTCCTATTTTTGTTGTAAAGTCTCTAGATAAACATAAACCAAAAATAGGGGGTATATCTATGACTACTACATCTTGGTTGACAATTATATTGGGACAAGTATATGACTACAATGGGAGTTGTTTTATTCTCCCTATTGTTTGTACTATTTTGCCATATAGCTACATAACTCCTTTTGTAAGGGGTTCATATTTTATTTTCAAAGCATCAGTTATTTGCTTAGGCATCACTGTAGTACTAGCTCTTGAATCTATCAATGCATTATGCAAGAGTTTATTTTCAATAATCAGAGTCAAATAGAAAGGCTTTGGTTTGGATTTACTTGTGTTGCATCATTCACAAAGGCTATTGTCTTCAGAGGGACTGTGTCCTTGAGTTTTTCTTTATTAACAAGTCCTTCTTTGGTGCCATCATGCTTAGGCATTTCTTGGCCTTTCTTAGGCATTACTTGGTCTTATAGAGCCTCTTGTAACAATGTCTTTTGTTTAGGAATAGCTAGTATGTCCCATATTGATACTTGTACTAGAGTCTTCTTTAACTGATCCACCACATTTATTGGTCCCAGAATCTGAGCTCTTTGAAGATAAGGATATCTTGTTTTTTCCTAAATTTGGGTAGGAGTCCCTTGATTTTGCACCAACTAAGGTGCTTCTAGTCTGATAGTAGTGTTTCTTTGTCCTTAAAGTGGAGGATTATCTATGACTTGACTATTTACAATCCTAGGCTGTTCCACCATCCTTCTCTTTGATCTGGTGTAATAATCAAATTACACCACTAGTTTTTTGCAGGTAGATGCTTCATTGAAGAAAATTGATTCTTCATCTTCAACCCATGAGAACAAAGCATGTTTTGAGGCTATTTCTTCCTCTTACTGCAAGGACATTCCTTGCATCTGAGCCACTAGGATTGAATTTTGCATACCAGGAGACTGGTAGGCTTGATTGTCACCAGAACTTGCAAACGGACCATCCATTCTTCTTTGCTCTACCACCTTTTGTTGTAGATTACCCCTAGGATAATCTCTAGGCATATGAGCATCATTGCAAGGGAAACAATAGGCATTAGTATTATCCACATAATTATTTTTCCCTAGAACAATCTCCCTATTTGAATTGGGAGGAATAGTCTGTGAGGGTGTGGGAACTATAACTAATTGATTTGCTGGCTGATGGTTAGTTTATCTTGGAGGACTTTGATATTGGTTTGGTTGAGATGAAAATCTATTTCCTTGATGGCCTTGATATGGACGCCTAGGGTAAGGATTATGTTGCCTCTTTACGTTAATCAACTCATTAGAAAATGTCCTTAAGATATTATTGATATCATCCATCTCAAATGACTAAGCAGGGGCAGGTTCTTTAGTAGATGGTTGAGGATAGGTGTACATAGACATAGGTGGGCTTACAGATTTAGGGACTTTTTAAGGTAATGGTAAAGAAATTTCTAGGAACATGGGCATGGGAGGCCTTAGAGGTAACTTTCTAGCATCTATCAAATTATTCTTAGCTCTGACCACATAGTCATAAGCCTTAGGCAAAGTGTGTCCTCCAAGTGACTGAATCATAATAGATATATCTAAATTCAAAGCTTTAAGATAAAACACTATGGCCATACCTAGTAATGGTCTAGCTGTAACAGGGATTCTCTCCCAAGTCTTTTGAAATCTAGAATTGAAGTCAGTCATGGCTTCTTGTGGTCCCCTTTGAATGGTAATCAATTACTGTAATAAAGAAGACTTATCACCCTTCTCTACAAATCTTTCAAAGAAAAGATCTACTAGCTCATCCCATGTAGATATTGAATTGGGAGTCAAGGATCGGTACCATTCCAAATCCTTCCCTTTAAAATATGTCATTAATAACCTTATAGCCACATTTTGTTGTGTGACAATGTGTATAACACAAACATTTGATACATCTTGAAGATGTTCTTTAGGTGTTTTAGAATCTTGCCCACTGAATTTGGGTAGAGCTTTCAAGACATTTATTGGGATGTGATCCCAAGTAGTTGGTGGTACTAAGAGGATCAAAGGACTACTAGTGTTCCAACTTGCATAATTCCTTGAGGGAACAGGGGCTCCTATATTTACTCTCAGTATTGGTATAAGTTGATTGACTCTCCTTCTTGGACTATTTACCAAAGGTGGTACAAGAATACCTAGATTTACAGTAGATTGAGATCTAGTTATTGGTCTATAGCTCTGCTTCCTTGTAGCTCTCTGGTTCATACAGTCTTGAAATAAACTTTCAAGACTGGTCCCACCAGGCATGCCAAAAACTATTGATGATTAAAAATTGCGCTTGATTCTAATCAACAACAATGGGAAGTTTCAAGATGTAGGACTTACATCTTGAAACAACCTCTAGATTTTAGATAAGTTGGCTCTTCTTTAAATCAAGTGTTTGGGGGAAAAGGGATAGAAATTTAAATAGAAACACAAATGCAAAGAAAGAAAATCTAAACTATGGCGATGCACCTGAATGTATTTTTGATCCTTAATCCTAAGCACAGTGAAACTATATGTAAGATTCAATTACATTAAAGAGCAAATGAGGCATGATTAATGTAAAAGATAGAAATAATAGAAACAGAGGCTCGTAGCTTAGACTACTTTCATAATGATACATGAAACATCAACAAAGGCACAAAACTCTATCTTCTTATTAATTCCCCAACCACATAAAAGGTACAAAAACATGCACAGTTACATAAACTTTACAACCTAAGAAAAATAGAATAAAGGCAAATGATATTCCTAATCATAGCTCTAGAAATTCTAAAACTCTTGACAAAAAATTTCTCAAAAAAATCTCTCTCCTTATCTGATGATGATTTGGTGATCCCTGCACTCCTCTTTGTAGCCTTGGATTCCCTCTAGATTTTTCATGCATTCCCAAACTTATGGCCCAAATTAAACTCTAATTGAGCTGGAAGTGTCTAGAGAAGATAGTTCTTAGATTCTAAAATGTTTTGTTTCCTTGCAGTTTGCTTGCTGAAATAGATATATAGGACGCTCTGTTCTATTAAAGGAAAGAGGACACTTAGTCAATTCCCTAAAAATCTTTTTATTTCTTAGGACACATTGGAGAATGACACTTGGCATGTTTCATAACACTTATTGAAGACACGTGGCACTTTCTACTTTACTTCAACTTTTACTATATCTTTGCTCAGGAACGTTCAGACTTTCACACCTGTCACAATCCACTTCTTTAACACTTAATAACTTAACAGAAATAAGACTCACTGCATCTCTTACCTGAGCAACTTTGAAAAGGGGCATAGGGACAGGTGGCAATCTTTGCTTGCTTCAATAAAGGACACGTGGTAATCTCCACTACTCTTTAGCTATACTATGGAAATGTTCAGGACACATGTTAGGCTCCTACAGATGGTGACACTTGGCAGCTTCTATAGACTTTTATAAATAAAACCCAAGACCCACCACAATATTTATTCAGTAATGAGAAATGAAAAAGATATTTTGGATGGTGACACATGATGGCTTTTGCTGCTTCTAAGAAGATACGTGGCTTCTTTTGCTACTGTTCTGGGAAGATACGTGGCATCTTCTACTACTTCTAGGAATGGAGTAGAAAGGGGCTCAGTAGATGACATTTGGCAGCCTCCGCTTTAATGGTTTGATTGTGCCTTACTACTTTCTAAAAGGGAACTTGACCCTTTGGTTTTTTGGGATGCTCCTTTGAATTGCCCAATTATACTAAGCCATTGAACTGACTGATTGAACCAAAAATGGCTCAATGGTTCAATGGTTTAGCACTGCATGCCATTTACACATGAATCGAGGCATTGAACTGAGGATATTGAACCAAGGCTTTGAACCAAAAATTGGACCAAGACATTGAACTAAACATATTTCAGATGCCAACACATGGTGACTTCTATTCTCTTCAGCTGGGATAAATGGTAGCTTCCATCACTTTTAGAAAAACAAAACTGAGACCTTCCACTACTACCACTTGGCACGTTCCACTTGATCTTGATACTTAGCTTGTTAAAACCTTTCACTGAAAAGAGATGAAATGCGGGTGACAATATGTAACCAAAGACATTGACACTTGACGCATTCTGATGAGTCACTATGAGATACGTGGAAAGCTTCACTCAACTCAAAAAAAATATGAAAGGCACTTCAGATGATGACACTTGGCATTTCACTTGAGAAAGGATGCCTTAGAGAATGACACTTGTCAGCTTCTGCTTTACCCTGACACTTAGACAAAAATGAATCAAAAAGGAAAATAGAACCCGTGCTCTATTTCAAAACTCTGCTTTATCAGACCACAGAATGTGAAGGCAAAATTTCACTGTGCATGATTGAAAAAATAGGATGAAACACAGAGTAAATTTTTACTCTACAAAATGGTCAAATAATATTTAATGATGAATCATCTAGATCTCTCTCATGAATCTGGCCCATCAAGTATAGCTATGGTCTTTAAAAATTATGAGTTTTCATTCCCCAGTGAATATGATAATGTTCAAAAGGATAATTATGATGAAGTAAAAGTTTTTCACTATTTCAATAGGAATAATTAAATATAAGGAACAAACATCCTCTCACCACTTTTACTCATCCTAATAATATAGTTATTCCCCCAAATCCTAGATTTTATAATAATCCTCCTCCCCTAAAAGGGAATGATCAACCTTGACATAGAAAAGAATAGATTAAGGGAGGATATAATATTGTTTAGGATATGGAAAAAAAATGTAGGCTAATATTAATCTCCATGAATTGGCATAAATCACTTAATAAAAGGAGTTCTTCTAGAAGTCTATTGCAGAAAAGGCCAAAATGACTATTATTAATTAGATTTTACACTCGCTATTTTTTGTAGGAATTATAATATGTAAGAATATAATGACACAATGGGATCACCTCCAAGTGGTGGGACCTTATCAAATTGAGGTGAACCTTTTGAGAAGGTTGACTTCCTTTCAATAATTTTAGTGCAACTGATGCATGACTAGGTAACTTCTAACTATAGTTTCTTTGTGATTTAGCTCCTAACTGGGGTTTTAACTTATAAGGAAAAGTGTTTTGAAGGTGTTTTAAAAATGGAAATGGTAATTCACCAAAGGATTCTATTGGAAATTATTTTTTTCTTTGATTAAACACAATTCAAATAATAATACACTAAAATCTCTTGAAACACAATCTTACATGAGTATAACATCAAAGGCAATATTGGACATTTTATCAAATAAGGAACAAATTTCTCATTTTTTGCATAAAAATATTTCAAAATGGTAATATAAATACAAAAATTATCCTATGTGACTCAAATAAGACTTATATCATTCAAAAATGTAACAAAATCTATACATACACAAGGATGAATCAAAATAAGGAAGGAAAAACTTCACTAAATTAAAATTCTCCATGTTACAACAAGTATATGAACTTATCAAAATCAAAAAAAATTATCTATCAAAAGAAATATCTATGGGATATGCAGGAGACCCATATTTATACAAAAAACTTGCTTTCTTCAGAGAGATTTCAAAAAAAATTACACTTACTCTTGAAGCAAGAAATTAGGGAGTTCTCATACAAATGTCCTCCTTTCAGCTTGAAGAGGCATTTTTGGTGGAGTAAAAGGAAGAAGAGGACTCTTAAAGTAGTTGGGAACTTCACCAAGTGCTTAAGGATAAAATAATGTTAGATAATTCCATTTAAATCATCTTTCCTTGAGCTTAGTTGAAGAAGTCTTTCACCAAGAAAAGGGGTGCCAAAATGAAACTTATGACTTGGTCAATATTTTAACAAAATTGAATTATTTTTTAAAATATTTGAATATTTTAAAACATAAATTTCAAAATCTAACTTGTAATTTGTAGTTGAGACTTTTAAAACTTATAAGTCACTTGACAAAAAGGGATGTGTGAATTACAATGTGGTATTTTACAACTTCTAAGTCATTCAACTTATCAAAAAGAAAAATGCAAAATACAAGTTATAATTTTTCAACTTAAACTTGGCAAAATGATAATTAAAAATTACTAGTAACACTTCAAATTCAAGCTAAGAGCTTTCAAAATGATAGTTGCAATTTAAAACTTGCAACTTTATAATGTAGCTTAATTTTTTTGTAATTTATAGAATGCATTCTTCTCAAATAATTAAATAATTAATCAATGATAGTGATATTAGAGGATTCCTTATCCTTTTCTACTTTTATCTTCTCAATGTAAGCATTGAAACTAACAAATATCTCTTGTAGGTGCTCTTCATCAAGACCAATTATTTAAAGATTATTGATGTCACATTCTACTATTATCTCAAAAAATTCTCCAGAAGAAGCTCTATACATTTGTATGTCTTTTCCCATCTAATCAAGTGTATTATCGTACTTGATAAACTGATGGATGGAATCCAAATTAAAAGTTATGTCATGTGTTGACTCCATCTTAATCACCCCCTTGAATTTATCTTGGAAAACCTGAATAGGAAGAGGCTTATTTTGGTAATCTGCTACCTCATATGATAATTTAAAAATTGAATCTACAATGTCATATATTACATCAGTGGCATTGTCACTTTCTCTTTTAGAGTTATCAATATTTTCACTAAGTATTCTGATTCTAAACTTGGCTTCCCTCTCTTACTCATCATGATCTAAAGGATTTTTTATTATCTTTTTAGATATGAGGGTATCACTCTCTATTTGATCAATGGGCTAAAAATTAGGAAAGTATAGCTTTATCCTTTCAAAGATGAAAGGTCATCATATTTATTTATCTCTATCTTCAAAGATGAAAGGTCATCCTTTAGTGTCTTTTAGTAATCCATGGTCAACCCTATCACCCTATTTACTTTAGAGACTAGTTATTTACCCCAGTATTTGGTAGCTCTACCCATTATGCCAAATATATCATTTTATCAAATGTCTCTTTATCAAGGAACTAAGAGAGAGATTAAACTAGGTATGTTGGTTCATGTGGATGTGTTAGGTCTATGACCTCCATCAAGGTAGCAATCAACTTCTCTACCTTGTTCTTCAACTAATCTTTGGTGATCTTGTTACTATCTATTTTCTTGAAGAAATAAATTATGCTTGTTTGGACACCATGTTTCAATCCCTATCTCATTGGTTGACCAAAGTATACCTTAGATACATAATAATTCCCCATTGCTAAATATTTTTTCTATTTTTTAGGTGGGGGAACTATTATCACCACATACTTCTCCCTAATTTCATCATAAGAGATTCTATAAATCATCTTGGGACCTCTCTTTGGTTATTTGGATGATTATAATATATGAAAATCTAGGGTATTATGAGATATCATTTGTTCCTTCTTTTTACACACTGATTATGAAAGTAAACTAGGAATATATACCAATGAATAATTTTCTATTCTAATAGCCACTATTACCTATGAATATGTAGCTAAAGCTACCACACTGGTAGTTATTGTAATAAGTGTTCTATCTACTATGAACATTGCCACTAAGTCTTTTCCTAATGATTTGGTTGTCTCTACCTCATTTAGCTATAATTATGTTAGTGGGATTCTATATTTACACCTCCTTTGTGGGATTTTGGGTAAAGGTGAGAGTGGGAAAAGGTGAGGGTACTTGGATGGGTTGAGGGGATGTGATTCTAAGGTGTGTGGAAGCTAGGAGTGATATAGGTAGAGAGGTAGGCATGTGTGGAGGTAATAAGGGAACTTGTAGAAGGATGGTGTCTAAGGAAAAAAAATAATCTAGAAGACTAGTTAGAATAACCATAGTAGAACTAATAGGTAGTGTGATGGAATATGAATATGGAGTTATTATCAACCTAGTGGGTGTGGTGGGTAATGGGACTATAGTGAAAATGATTAAGTTGGTAGCCATGTATTGTTGGGTGGTCTTCCTGATCAATGGGGTGGTAGTACATATAGGGGATGAGGTGGAAGAAATTTTATAATAGGGAGGTGAAGGTGGAGTTGGGATAAACAAATAAATTTATTGGTTTACTACCAAGGGGATCACTTGTACTGGTGAGCTAGATGGGAATGTAATTACTAGCATAGGTTGGATGGTAGAAATAGGAGGGGTTATATTAGTTGAATACCCTATAGAAATTGGTAGTGATTGGTCTAGTGGTTGAGTTATTAGAACTTGGGTGATATAATCAACCCTTTTGGACATCTATTTCTACTTCCCTTTGTGTGAGAGAATTGGTCCCACTACCTAATCTACTTGGGTGCCACTGTCAAAACCCTCTATTTATTTTATAACTACCCCATTATCCTTTTCCTTTTTGAATGTATATGTGATTTTTAGGCTCTCTTTTTTATTTTTACCCCTTACTTCTTAGTTAGTTGAAATTCCTATTGATGACTGGGGTAGTCCCATCTAATAAAGAAAAGGATTTAGGTGTAAACCACCTAACTTGAGGAAGGGGTTGGAGGTAGATATGATTATCATAATACACCTTATCAACTAGTTATTCCTCATATTTCAAATATTCTAGAACTGCTTCCATATCACAGTTCTTAATTTGTTCAAGGTTCATCCTACCTTAACCTGGCCTCTTCCTCATCTTGCATGTCCTCCCAATAATTGTCATAAAAGGGAATGCAAGAAAATAAGGAACCCAATAAAATAGAAACAAAACCTATAATATCATAAAAGGGCCTAGCATTGAGGTTTCTCAAAGTCATTTGAGTAATTTATGCCTCTACAAATTTGTCCTTAGATAAGGAAGGGAATGTATATTTACCTATAATGATAGCAAAGTGTATGCCTATTTTATGCCTATTTGACAAGAACCTGTGGGTTTTCACTAGTTGTATTACAATCTCCATTAGGGCCCACTTGTCATTGACATATAAGGGAAGGGTGTAAGGACACCCACTAAAACCAAAAACTTTTATATAGGAAAATGTGAGTAACTAGATGAAGTATGATCCCCAATTTATAATTTATATCATTGTAACATCAAAAAATCTTGTCCTCCCTAGTTATTTTTCAAACATAGTTATGATGTAATATATAAAGGCTTCATTAAATATCCTAAATTATTGTTTACTCCCATCAAAATTGAGATCAAGATAGCAATTATAAATTTTATTAACCTATTTGGCACTATGTTTAACCCTGGGAAATCCCTCTCTTTTGCTAGAGCATAAATGAGGTAGGAGGTCATGTAGAATTCTCTAGTAGTTTGAACCTCTACCAACTATTTGTAAATGCAGTCACTAATTTGTTCAACCCAATGAATGCATTGTTTATTTTTTTGGATTATATAAATATATTAGTACATACAATCTTGGTAGTTCTTTACATTCAAGCTTCTTATAACTCTATCTAAGAATATAATGATGTCTTCTACCTCATCTTTGAATTCTATCTTGGCCAAGCTCGTAGGCACTATTGAGGCTAAAGATTTAGGGATCTTCAACCACTTTTTGTTTATAATTTGGTTATATGTTGAGTTATTGTCATGGTATAATTTATTGAAGGAGTCAAGAGTAATATCTATATAACTTTCAAAATCTAGGATTAAAGACATAATGTCAATGAAATCTAGATCTAGTCTCAAAATTTTCTCCCCCTTATAATTCACTACCTCTCTTTTCTCTACATTATAATACTTGGCCATAGTGAGAAAAATGTTGAGGATTTTCATTGAAAATGGAAAGGTTACATCTTGAGGTAAACCACTATCATATATGCTCTAAATCTATTCATTTTTAAATTTTGCATTGATCCTAATCCAAAAGTTAGATAGGTATGTGTGACCTAGGTCTATGTCAGTTATCTCATTAATGTTGGAATCCAAGATGGAAGGGATACTAGGTCCCTTTTATTTTAACTTCATCTACTTTATATACATATACACTAGGTAAATGGGTGAGGGAAACTAACTACAAAGTTTGTCGAGCTTTGGGTTTGTAATTTATAGGTAATCTTCCCACTTTTATCTTTGTGAAAATTCATCATGATTTTGTAGGAATTCTACTCTGATGAAAATATAGTATGCAATATTATTTGTAAAGTTTTACATGAAGTTGGTGGGGTTTTAACTTGTAATTTCACTTATAAAGTCTAACCAAAGGTCTAACGGGGTTATGGTTTGTATTTACAATTTGGATCTCTGGTAGAAACTTAGGGTCAGAAAATAAAAGGGATATTTGCCTAGATCTGAGTGGAAATTTAATGTGTTTATTTATTTAAAATATCTAGTAGAGGATCAATTTTAGAACATAAGAGGGATCTCTTCTTATATCTAGATAAATTTCAAAAAATCCCTAAGGCAATGTAACAAGAATCTAGAAAAATTTAACAAGTGAATGTAACACTAGAAATTTCAAGCAATAAGGTCAAATGATGATGATGCTTTTAAAAAATTTGGAGAAAAAAATTTAAGTCTAGAAATAAAACCCTAATATTTTCAAAAAATAAAAATGGAAACCAATGATACAAAATAGACTGAAGGAAAGACCTAGGAGAATACTAGTATATGTGCATAAGGTTTTACATGTGATGGATTTGGTCATGGTATTGCTTGGATTAAATGATCTAGTTCATGGTGTCAATGGATCTAGTTCAAAAATTTTAAAAATGATGAAAAAACCTAAATTATATATCAAAAACCTTAATTAATGCCAAGCGTGTCAATAATAGTAGTAGATGAATTAACAAGCAAGAATGCAGGGCAATGGAGTTGCATTGTAAGTTTGTAACTTGCAATATATTTTGAAAATTTTCATTTCCTGCTTGCCTTGGTGATTGAAAATCTAGGAAACCTCTACCTATTTTTAAATTTGTGATATGCTTTTCATTCTCTACTCTCTGCTTAATGTTGAGGGGGTTTCAAGGTGGAGATGTTTTAGGAAGTGGGGAATAAAACTTGGATTACACTTTGAAACTTTGAAAAGTGTAGTGGGAACTTTGGTTCCCACTTAGGTCTTAATGATAAGTGGGAGGCAAATTCCACATCACACCTTAAAAATTTTCAAATTTGCAAAATGTAATGTGAATTCTAATTTCTACTTGGGACTAGATATGTAGGAAATTAGAGGTTTAGGTGCACTTTGCAACTTTTCAAAGTTATAAGGTGCACACAAATCTATTGTTTCTTCTTATTCTTGAAAAAGAGGACTTGGGCCATTTTAAAGCTTTTAATTAAATTTTTTTAAATGTATCCTCTAATGCACATGGTGTTTTAAGGTTTTTGGCATAAAAATATCAACATTTTTGGCGACCTTTATAGGGTGATTACTTGCTAATCATTTTTTTCATAGTATCCTTTTAGTTTATTGGGCATGGAGTCAATTTAATTTTATCACATCCTACTTGGAGAATAAACAAAACTATGAATTTACCTAAATAAAAATAAATTAGGGAAAACAAAAAATGAAACAAAGTGAGGAAGTAAAACTCCTCATGAGTTACACTATGTGTAAAATCATTTATTTAAAATAAACCAACTAATATTAATATGCAAAAAGTTTTGGAGATAATTATAACCTTAGAATCATGATATGATGTATATCCTATTGATTGAGATGTGTAGCTCTGATCCATCAAGCCTAGACAACTGGAATGCATTGGATCCTTTACAATAGGTTATGATGTATGGGCCACTCCATGTTGCATTAAATTTTGTATGCTTGCTTGGCTTGGTATGTTTATCATCCCATTTAAGAACCATGTGTCCTTCATTAAATATCCTATCAGATGATTTCTTATCAAAATTTCTCTTTACTTGAGCCTGACTTATTTCCAAAACTTGCAACGACTAGTTCCTGACATCTTCCAACTCCATAAGTACTACCAATCGCATAGTTATCACATCATTTCTAGTTAATTCCAATTGTTAAATGATTTAAAAATATGGTAATTATATTGATATTAGAATTATATATTCCATTTCATAAACCAACATAAATGGATAATTGATAATTTCTCTTTTAGGAGTGATCCTATCAACCTGAAGTATTGATTTTAGCTTAGTGTGTTAGGTCCTCTATTATAATCCTTATGAGATTTGTATTGGTGGAATCCACTAGGACATTACCTTGTGGGTAATAATTTGAGAAGGTTTTAAAGTATACATTATGTTTCATTATCCATTCTCTCACCTGAGTACCCATAAAATATTTGGCATTGTTCGAGATAATAGTGTAAGGGACACCAAATCTAGTGATAATGTTCTCCATGAATTAAAAAATAGATTATTCTATGGCATATTTCAATGAAACATCTTTATTCCATCTAATAAAATAATTAGTAACTTTAAGGACCCATTTTTAGTTGACACTTGATGGTGGGTTGATCATGCTTATAAAATACAGCCCCCATTGAGAAAATGGTTGGTCAACTTGGATTGGTTGGAGAGGAAGAGTTGTTAATATTTGATTTTTTGTAAAGTAGGAAAATTTCTCACAATTTCTCACCCATATATGAGAATATTTGAATAGGTTAGGATATAGTAGCCTTTCCTCATTATTTTGATAGTAGTGGTCCTTGCATAAAAATAGCCACCCAACAAGCCATCATGAAACTCTTTGCATACTTTGAATATTTGATCATGTTTGATGCACCTAAACATAACTCCATTAATATATTTCCTAAATAATATCCAATTAATAATAAAATAAGGAATAGATTGGATCCTTGATTACCTTTTTTAGACTATTATATCTCATGCAGGTATTCATGAGTTTGCAAAAAGCTAGTCATGGCATTGATCTAACTATTGAGTAGATGAGGATTCATCAGTTGAAACACTTATTGAATGTATATTTCATCAATAAACTTAATGTTAGAAGCAAGCTACTCACATAAACCTTTTTCTCTTATGATCTTAGTTATTTTAGTGATACCATCATATTCCATAACTTTCATGATCTAACCCATTCCTTTCTCATTTATTTCCCAGCTTAGAAGGAACTCCTTTACGCTATGATGACTAACCATCAAGTGAATCTTGTTGTTTGAGAGCATGTGTCTAAACTTTTTGAAGTATTTTATTATTACAAATGCTTGATTCTTAACAAAATTTTACCTTTCCTCATAATCCTTTAAGGGTTCACTAAAAAAAGGCTATGGGTTATTCTGAATGATCTTCATTCTATTAGGTCAAAATAGTTGATATACTTCCCTCTCCATCAAAACCATAGAGAATAAAGTCATTCTGGTAGTTGGGATTTACAAGAGTTAGAGATTAATAAATAGTCTACTTTATGGCTTTAAATCCATCCTTTCCTTCCTTTGTCCAGCTAAAGTTGACCCTTTTTTAAAGAATAGATATAAGGGGTTTGGCCATGACAGCAAAATTTGGAATGAACCTCCTCATAAAATTGATTTTCCCCTAAAAACTGTGTAACCCCTTTTTGTGGCTTGAAAGTGCTAGTGTAGAGATAATACTTACCTTCTCTAAATCTATTGAAAGGTCTTATTTCAAGACAATGTATCCCAATAATTTCCCTTCACGAACTACCAATGTGCACTTAGATGGATTGAAGGAAACTCTAAACTCTCTACACCTTTCAAATACTTTCCTGAGGTGATCTAGGTGAACACCGACCTATTTTGAATAAACCATGATGTCATCTAGATACACCAAGATCATTTCACTAATCAAACACTTGTAATCCATATCCATCTCCCTTTGTAAGGTAGTACTAGTGTTTATCAGACTGAAAAGCATCTTATTATAAGAGTATGTTCCCCATTTGGTAGTGAAAGTGGTCTTAAATTGGTTAGATTCTTGAACTAGGATTTGGTTATATCTAGAATAACCATCTAAAAGGGAGAACCTATCAGATTTGGATACTATTTTTAGAATTTGATCTATGGGTGGATGGGGATAATGATCCTTTAAGGATGTTTTTTTTAGGTCATAGAAATTTATACAAACCCTGATTTCACCATTTTTTTTCTAACAGGGACCAAGTTAGAAACAAAAGATGAATGTTTAAAGGGGAAAATAATGTTGGATTCTATCAACTTGGACAACTCACTCCTCATCAAAGGCTCCATTTTTGGGTTTATTGTCATCTATTTTTGTCTAAAAAGTTTAGTATTTAGGTCAATCTATATTGTGTGTTGGGCTAGGCTAGGGTCAAAATCCCTTATATCTTTGTAACTCCAAGTGAAGTTATCATCAAATTATTGACATAATTCAATAAAATCTTGATTTTCAGAGGTGTTACATACCTTTCCAATATTAAAATACTTGCCTTCCTAAGATGGATACTAACTCATATTCCTCCTTGATTGTGAGATTTTTCTTCTCACCCTTGAACTGATCATTAGAGTTGAAAATAATTTCTAAAGTAACAAAACCCATGGGCAACTTATTAATCTTCAATTGAATTATTTTCTCCCCATATTATTCTTGGAGCCTTGACTATTTTATTTTAGATAATTTAACCTCATCTCATATAAATTCAACAATGTTTTCATTATTGTTAAAAACTTGCTAGTTGGTTGCATTATCAGGGATGGATGGTCTCACCATCATATTTACATGCAGACCATTATCTATCTTAATCTCTTTAGGTAGATTATATTGAGAACCCATTAAGGCCATGAAATCAAAATAGTTTTTTTGTGATATTGGTATTGATTGAATGTTTAAAGAAATGAAATCTTCAAACAAGTCCCAAACTATGTGTTTGTAAGATCTCAACAAGTTTTTCTTGGTCATGCTTCTTGATCTTACCTAGTGAATAATTAGTTCACTATCACTGAACACTTATAGTGACTAAATCTATCTTTCCTTTGACATTTGGAGACCTCAAATCAATGCTTCATATTCTACCACATTTTTAGTGCAACTAAAATGTATTCTAAAGGAATAAAAATAACTATTCTTTTGGGGAGATACCAAAATAATACCAGTACCTACATCATTTCATCTCTTTAAGCCATCAAAGTATATGTGCCACATTTTATTGTGATCTTCAGCTTGTTTTACAAGATTTGGGATGATCAAATAATTTTCATGGATATAATACATACCTAACCCTATTTTTTTGACACAATCATAAGGTTCAAATTGGAAAGTTAATCCCCATTCATCAAAGCAAGTGTCTAGGATTTATTCTAAGGGTGTTACAACTTCATGATCAAGTTCTTATTCTTAGTATTGTACTATGTAATTCATATTCATAAGGACATGAGTGTATGTTTAAATATGGTCTTTAGAAATTAGTTTAGCCCTTATGGTCACTCTAGTCCCATATCTTGTCATGAGTAACATATGTAACCAATTAGCGAATAGGTACCCTCCTATTTTTTAGTGAAGTCTTTGGAAAGACAGATGGTAAAATAGGCGGTAGGTCAATAACCAAGATGTCTTGGGATATGGATAATCTTGGACATGCATGGATAGTAAGGTTTAGACCTTTAATAACCTCAACTATTTGGATAATAGTTCCATCTAATTAAACCATGCATTTTATGATGGGTGTGTATTCAAAACCTAGTGCATATGTTATTTTCTTAGGAATAATAAAGCCACTAGCCCAAGATTATACCATATAGTTATGGATAATTTTTTTACAACTATGAGGGAAAGGTAAAAAGGATGGGGCTTAAAATTTTTACTTGTATGTCCACTTGAGGTTGACACAAATTAACCTTAGTAGTGTGTCCCTTAATAGAGGCCTTATCTATTTGTTAGGAGTTTTTCAGAGCTTCCCAAAGCAAGTCCCTCTATGTTGGGATGGATAGTACTTCCCACATGGTAAAATTTAAGTTAGTCATTTTCATTTGTTTTATAATATTTAAAAGAATGATATTAACCTTTTCTTATGTCTTTATGGGAGATACATATTCTTTTATGAGATATGAGATTATCATTTTTGACTTTGACTGACTTATTAGCACATTGGGCGGCTTTTGAGTTGTGTTTATTTTAGCAACCTCTTTTATAACTTTAGAATTTGTATTCTATTCAACCTTGGGGAGATAATCACCTTATATTACCCTATTTTTAGAGTGCATATGTGTTATCCCTGAAGTAATACTATTTGTTAGTGCTTCCTTCTAGTTTATGCCATAAAAATCCTATTCTTTCCATTTCAAAAGAGTGGTCTCATTTTAAATAAGCACATTTATCTCTTCTTGTTGAGTATTAGTTTCCTCTTTATAACCTTTGGTATTTTATACAAGTTGTACCATCAAGGATTAAATAATGAAACCATGAGGGCAAGCATTTTGATTATATTGATGGGCCAGGTTATTCTAAATGGGAATGATGGCCTTATAATTACTTGGGATAGGTACAGAATGAATATTTGGGGGATTTACTTGCATGTTTTGGCTTTGGAGTTATGAATTACCTTGGTATGTGTGCCTATTGGGCTTATATCCCTAGTTAAGTGGTTGATAAGGCCTATAATTTTGGGATTATTTACTTTTTATGGCTACCAAATCATTGCCAAAGTTTTGAAGTAATGTCTTAACTTATTACAAATCATTAGAAGGGATAAGAGGTAAATATATTTTATTTATTATCATGGGAATAAGGGGTACAATAGCTTGAGTGGGAGGCAATTCTGGGAACAATGACATTAGAGGTTGAGGAGTAATTTTCTCAACTTGAATGAGGCAATTTTTAGCTCTTATTGTAATTTCATAAGCATCAAGGAGTGTGATGCCACCCATTGACTAAAACATGACAACTATATCATTATTTATATCTCTTAAATAATACAAGAAAGCATTATTTAGGGATGGTTTCACCAATACTGGGAACCTATTCCACATCTTTAGGAAGTGGAAATTAAATTCACTCATGAACTCATGGGGACCCCATTTACTTGTGGTTAGTTTATCAACCAGAGAGAGGTGGTCACTCTTATCTTCAAATCGTATGCATAGGGTAGACCATAAATTCTACCAAAC
This sequence comes from Torreya grandis, assembly GCA_037957365.1. Lineage (NCBI taxonomy): Eukaryota > Viridiplantae > Streptophyta > Pinopsida > Cupressales > Taxaceae > Torreya > Torreya grandis. Next base: position 1,520,593 of record JARHVA010001518.1, read on the forward strand.
ATAGGGATTTACCCTTAAATGATGGTGTAAGAAGTTTGATAGCAACATTTTCTTATGCAATGTTATGAAATAAACAAATGTTAGAAACATCATGAATGTGTTTGATGGGTGTAGTGGAAGTCTTACCAGTAAAATATGGAAGGTTTTTTAGAGCTGAGGTGGGTATATCATCCTACTAAGTCAACATAAGTGGGTTACCTCCATTAAAAGTTATTTTTTTAATTTATATGTGCCATAGTGGGAGGTATGAAATAAATAAGGATATTTATGGGAGATGTAGGAAGATTTTTAAGATTTATTCTAGGCTTAGGTAAAACTGATCTTGATTTATTTTTATATGGAAAATAAAATTCTTATAAGATAGTCCCCTTACCTTTAGTTTATGATCATGTCTGTATCTTTGGCATACATAAGCATGAATTTCCTAAATTCATAAGCCAATAGAGTCCCCAGGTGCTCTTGAGATGTGTACGTAGTTCACATAATGATTGCTAAGAATAACACCAATTACTTAGCTATGATCTTCATGTCCCATTGGGCATGCCAAAAATTGTTATCAATTAAATTTTGCACCTACTATTTTTGGTAATAATTATAATACGTAGGAATTTAATCACTTAATAGGATCACATCCAAGTTTTGGGAACTTGTTAAATTGAGGTGAACCTCTAGGGAAATCTGACTTACTTTTACTAAGATTAGTGCAACTAATACATGACCAATTCACTGTTAACTATAAATTCTTTGTGATTTCACTCTTAACTGGGTTTTAACTTATAAAGAAAAGAGATTTGAAGGATTTTTAAAACTAAAAATGGTGATGCACTAAAGGGTTTTAGTGTAAATTATTTTTTTCTTTGATTTAACATAGTTTGAATAATAATATACTGAAATATATTGACACACAATCTTACATGAGTATAACATCAAAGTCAATATTGGATATTTTATCAAATGAGGAACAAAGTTCTCATTTTTTACTCAAAAATATTTCAAAAGGGAAAGATAAATACAATAAATGATCCTATATAACTAAAATAAGACTTATATCATTAAAAAATGTAATAAAATCCATACATACACAAGGATGACACAAAATAAGGAAGGCAAAACTTTAGTATATTAACATTCTCTAGGTTACTACATGTAGATGAACTTTTCAAAAGTATAAAAAAATATCTATCAGCAAAAATATCTATGGGATAAATAAGAGACCCATATCTATAAAAAAAACTTACTTTCTTGAGAGAGAAGAAGTCAAAAACTTTTACTCTTACTCCTAGAGCAGTAAATCAGGGAGTGTTCATACAAATGTCTTCTTTTTAGCTTGAGGAGGAATTTTTGGTGGAGTAGAAGGAATAAGAGGAATTTGAAAGTAGATGGGTGCTTCACCACATGTTAAAGAAGGAGGAAATTCTATTGGATTCTTCTATTCAAATCATCTTTCCTTGAGCTCAGTTGAATAAATCTATCACCAAAAATTGGGGTGCCAAAATGAAACTTATGACTTGGTCAATATTTAAAAAAAAATTGAATGTCTTTTTTTTTAATATTTTAAAATATAACTTAAAAAACCTAAATTATAACTTGAAGTTGAGACTTTTACAAATTATAAGTCACTTGACAAAAAGGGATGTACAAATTACAATGTGAGCTTCTATAACTTTTAAGTCATTCATCTTGTCAAAAAGAAAAATGCAAAATACAAGTTACACTTTTTCAACTTAAAATTGGCAAAATGATAATTGAAAATTACAAGTATCACTTTTTCAATTCAAAGATAAGATCTATCAAAATGGAATTTGTAATTTTCAGCTTGTAACTTTACAATGAAGCTTAATAAAATTTAATTTATAGAATGCATTATTCTCAACTAATTAAAGAATTAGTCAATGACAGTGACATCAGAGGATTCTTTATCCTTTCTTGTATCTTCTTGATGTAATCATCAAATCTACCTAATATTTCTTGTATGTAATCTTCATTAGGACCAATTATGTAAAGATTAATGATGTCACATTCTGCTATTACCTTAGATAATTATCTGGAAGAAGCTCTATACATTTGTATATTTTTGCCCATCTGATCAAGTGTTTTATGGTACTTGATAAATTTGTTGATGGAATATAAATTAAATTTTTTGTCATGTGATGACTCCATCTTAATCACCTCCTTGAATTTATCCTAGACAATCTAAACAAGAAGAGGTTTATCTTGGTAATTTATTACCTCACATTATAATTTACAAATTGAATAATCAATGTCGTACATTACATCAATGGAGTTTTCACTTGTGATTTTGGACTTATAAATATTTTCACTAAGTATTTTGATTCTGAACTTGGCTGCCCTCCACAGATCATCATGATCTAAAGGATTTTTTATTATCTTTTTAGATATGAGGGTATCACTCTCTATTTGATCAATGGCCTACAACTTGGGAAAGTAGAGCTTTATCCTTTTAACTTATTCCTTATATTTATTTATTTTTATCTTCATAGATAAAAGGTCATAGATCAATGTCTTTCAAAATCCATAGAAAAACTTGTCTTTTTGGATGACCAAGGTGTACCTTGTATACCTAATAGTCCCCCACCACTAAATCTTATTTCTATTTATCAAGTGGGGGAACTACTATCTTCACATACTTCACCCAATTTTGTATTGCAAGAGACTCTAGAAATGGTGTTGGGACCTCTCTTTGGTCATTTAGATGCTTTCAATAGACCAAAATTTAGAGTATTAGGAGATGCCATTTGTTTCCTCTTTTTGGACACTAATTTTATAAGCCAACTATGAGTGGATACCAATGAATCCTATGTTGTTATAATGGCCACTATTGCTAATGGATCTATGATTGAAGATGCCACATTAGTAGTTACTATAACATGTGTCGTATCTACATTGACATTATTGATGAGTCTTTGACTAATGATTTATCTATCTCTACCCGACTGGTGGGATGATTTAGTTTTGTCAGTGGGATTGTTTATTTCTACATCCTTGGTGGGAGTTTAGGTCAAGGTGAGAGTGGAAAAAGGAAAGGATACTTGGAAGGGTTGAGTGGATGTGCTTCCAATAGGTGTAGAAGCTGGGAGTGACACAGATAGAAAGGTAGACATGTATAGAGGTAACAAGGGAGTTTGTGAAAATATGGTGTCCAAGGTAATAAAATAATATATTAGTGTGGTTAGAATGACTAGAGTATAAGTAATGGGTAGTGTGATGGAATATGAAGATGGAGATATTACTGACCCAATGGATGTGGTGGGTAATGGGACTATAGTTAGAATAATTGAGTCAATATCTATGTATTGATGGGTATTATTGGTGAACAATGGAGTGGTAGTAGATCTAGGGGATTAGGTGGAAGTGATTGAAAAAGAGGGAGATGAAGGTGGAGTTGGGATAACAAACTATATTGATTAGATTACTACTAAGGGGATTACTTATACTAGTGAGCTATATGGGAGAATAATTAATGCCATAGGTTGGATGGTATAAATAGGAGGGGTTATAGTAGTTGAATCCCCTATATAAACTAGTAGTGCTTGGTTTAGTGGTTGGGTTACTATAACTTGGGTGATGGAAGTAGTCCTTTTATCCTTATATGTTCTACTTCCCTTTATGTGAGATAACTAGTCCCACTACTTGATTTTCTTGGGTACCACTTTCATAACCCTCTACCACTTTTATCTCTACCCCTTTATCTTTTTCCTTTTTAAACCTATCTATGATGTTTATTATTTATTTTTTTATTTTTAACCCCTTACTTATTGACCAGTTTAAATCCCTATTGATGACTAGGGTAGTCTTGTCTAATAAAGAAAAGGATTTAGGTGTAGACCACCTAACTTGAGGAAGGGGTTGGAGGTAGATATGACTATCATAATAAACCCTATCTAATAGTTTTTATTCATCTTTAAAATCTTCTAGAATTGGTGCTATATCATGGTTCTTAGTTATTTCAAAGGTCATCCTAGAATAATCCTTTAACCTAAGATCTTCCTCATCTTGCATGTCTTCCTAATAATATTCATAAAAAAGAATGTGAGAAAATGAGGAACCTAATAAAATAGCAACCAGACTTATCACATCATAAAATCTCCTAGCATTAAGGGTTCTCAAAGTCATCTAAGTCATTTCTACCTCTACACATTTGGTCTTGGATAAATAAGGGCATGTGTATCGTCCTATACTAATAGGGAAGTGTATGCTTGTTTTGTGCCTGCTTGACATGAACTTGTGGGTTTTAAATAGATATCTTACAAGCTCCATTATCACCCAATTATCTTTGACATATATGGGAAGGGTGTAAGGACACCCAGTAAATCCACCAAATCTAATATAAGAAAATTTAGGGAACTAGATGATGTATGATACACAATTTACAATTTATGTCATTACAACATCATAAAACCTTATCCTCCCTAGTTCTTATTCAAACATAATTATGATGCAATAGATGAAAGGATCATTAAATCTCCTAAATTATTCTTTAATACCATCTAAAATGAGATTAGGATAGTAATTATAAAATTTATTAACCTAATCTAGTATTGTGTTTAACCCTGGGAAATCCCTTCTTTTTGCTAGAGCATAGATGAGGTAGGAGGTCATGTATAATTTACTAGTAGTTTGAATCTATACCAACTATTTATGAATGTAGTCACTAATTAATTAAGCCCAATGAATGTATTGTTTATTCTATTGGATTATCTAGATAAACTAGTACATCTAATCTTGGTAGTTATTTACAGTCAAGCTTCTTTTTAATCTATGTAAGAGTACAATAATATCCCCTACCTCATCTTTGAATTCTATCCTAGATAGGTTCTTAGGAATTCTTGACGATGAAACTTTAGGGATATTTAACATTTTTTTTTATAATCTGAGAATAGGCTGAGGTGTTGCCCTAGTAGAATTTCTTGGAGGAGTCAGGAGTAATATCTATATAAATTTTAAAATATGGAATTAAAAACATAGTGTTAATGAAATCCACATCTAGTCTCAAAATTTTCACCCCCTTAAAATTCACTACCTCTCTTTTATTTTCATCATAATGCTTAGCCATAATGAGCACAAGCTTGGCGATTTACATTAAAAATGGAAAGTTTGTAGCCTAAGGTAAAACACTATCACATATGCTCTAAATCTAGTCATTTTTAAATTTTACATTGATCCTAGTCCATAAGTCAAGTAGCTTTATATCACCTAGGTCTATATTAGTTGTCTCATTGATGTTGGAATCCAAGTTGGAAGGGACACTACATCATTTTGATTTGAACTTCATCTCCTTTCTATACATATACACTAGGTAAATGGATGAGGGAAACCAACTACAGAGCTAGTCAAGATTTGGGTTTGCAATTTATAGGTAATTTTATTTCTTTTATCTTGGTAAAGTTTCATTATGATTTTGAAAGGGTTATGCTCTAATGGGAATATAGTATGCAATAACAACTATAAATTATGACATAGAGTCAGTGGGGTTTTGAATTTTAATTAAACTTACAAAGTTTGACCAAAGGTCTGACATGGTTATGGTTTGTATTTACAAGTTAGATCTCTATTGAGAAATCAAGGTGAGAAAAAAAAGGGTTATCTACCCTGATTTGAGTGGGTATTTTATGTGTTTTTTATTTAAAATATTTGGTGGAGGTTCAGGTTAAGAAGGCAGGAGGAATCTCTACCTAGATATATACAAATTATATAAAATACTAAAGTAATGTAATAGTAATATAAACAAATTTAACAAGTGAATGGAAAAATAGAAATTGCGAGAAATAAGGTCAAATGATGATGATGAATTTAAAATTTTGGAAAAAACTTCTAAGTTTGGAAAGAAAACCCTAAGATTTGTAGAAAATAAAAATGGTAGATAATGATATAGAATAGACTAAAATAAATACCTAGGATAATATCAGTATACACACACAAGGTTTTGCAAGTGATGGATCTAGTCATGACATCACTTAGATTCAATGTTCTCATTCGTGGCATTGTTTGGAAATGGAGTTGAATGGATCATGGTATTGCTTGGTAATCAAGGTTAATGGCTCTAGTTCACAATGTTTAACAATAATGGAAAAACCTAAATTATATAGAAAAACCCTTAATTAATTTCAAGCATGTCAATAATGGTAGTATATGGATTAATAGGCATGAATGTAACTCAACAAAGTCACTTTGCAAGTTTTCAACTTGAAATATGTTTTACAATTTTCCATTTCCTACTTTCCTTAGTGATCTTAAATATAGGAAACCTCCACCTATTTATAAATTTTAGATATGATTTTCATTCTTCACTTTCTACTTACTACTAAGGGTTTTTTGAGGTGGAGATGCTTTAGGAAGTGGGGATCAGAACTTAGATTACACTTTGAAACTTTGTAAAGCTGTAAAGTGTAGTGGTAACTCTAGTTCCCACTTAGGTCTTGATGAAAAGTAGGAGGCAAAGTCTACATCACAACTTGAAACTTTGAAAAGTTTCAAAGTGTAATGTAAATTTTGGTTTCCACTCAGAACTTGGTAGGTAGGAAAGTGAAGGCTTATGTGCACTTTTCAACTTTGTAAAGTTGAAAGGTGCACATAAATCTCTAGTTTATTATTGTGTCTTGAAAAAGGGGACTTGGACCATTTTGAATATTTTACTCATAATATTTTAAAGGTCTCCTCTAATGCATAGGGTGTTTTGAGTTTTTTGACACAAGAATATCAACAACGACCAACACAAATGTCATATATAAAAGCAATCATGAGGTTCCCCCTTTCTTGCTAACCATTTGAGCATTTGGAAAAAATATACACAAATATTTAGTAGATTCTGGAGATTTAACCACTATTATGCCAACCCCCATTTTCCAAAATCTTGGTTTAACCCCAAGTAAATTTATGAGGATTGTTTCATAGCTAGATAAAATAGTGGTACCCTTGATAAGAGAACTTAATGATGTACATATCTAGGTTTTATCAAACACTTATGTGTAGATGACTATTCACATATAGGTATTAGACATTCTTGAAGGGTATGGGATTATATTAAGCATATATTGTTTAAAGATTCTCAATAGATATCTTTCCATAAACTTCTCTCACATTTGGTTGCCATGGAGAGGCATTGCCAACCAAATTACAATTGATTGGGAGACATTTATGAATCACTCTATTATAGAGTATAATACTAGTAATCAAGAAGTAAGTTACAAATCTCCTCATATTTGAATATATACATTTACTATAAAACCTAAAGTGTAGGGTCCTTCCTAATTATGGACCCTTCATTTCAATGGAGCAAGATTAAATCAAGGATCAGGTGTTGGTATTGAGTTGGTTAATCCACAAGGGAAGAAGTAGCTAGTAGCATATAGATTTCAATTTTCATGCACCAATAATAGAATAGAGTATGAGTCCTTAATTTATGGATTATAGTTTGATCTCAAGTATAATGTCAAAGAACTACTAATATATGGAGACATAGAACTAGTGATCAACCATGTCAAAAATAAGTACCAATACAAGAAATCATACTTAAAGATATACAAACATAGAGTATAAGATTTAATAGAGTCATTTGATTCTTTTAACATAGTGGCCATTCTAAGAGAACAAAATCAAGATGCTAACTCAATGGCCACTTTAGTATCAATTTTGGGACCCCTGTATGAGTCAAAAAATAAAATGTTCTTTATTGAGTTGGTACCTTATCTATTCATACCAAAAAAAAATTTATAATTTTCATGTGTTAGATGATGATCAATAGATCATCCAATTTCTAGCTAATGCAAGATAATTTAAGTCCTAAATAATTGATGATGAGTAAATAAGCCATTTATGCCATGAGGATTTGGATAAATAAGAGATTATATAATTAAAGGAAAATCATCTCTCACTAGGGATGGTTATCTTTGAAATATCCTTTAGAATGGATACCCAAGTTGAATAACAAAGGCATCCTAAGGTGAATTAGTATGAGTTTATCTCAAATAATTTGGGTGATGAAAGAGACTTACATCTTATCAATATTAGTTTAAGTTGCACTCCAGAGGAGATACAAATGGTCAAGTACTTGATATTTAGATATAAATACATAATTTCATGGATGTATGATGATTTGAGGATATTTAATCCTAGGGTCATCACCCATAAAATCCCACTCAATCTAGATCATAAGCCATTCAAGAATAGATATAAACTTATTAATCCTATTCTAGAACCATTGATCTAGAAGGATGTAGAGAAACTAATAAGTATTAGGATAGTTGTTCCTATCAGGTATTTGACTTTTGTGGCTAATATAATTCTATTTGTAAAAATAATGGAAAAATTAAGCTATGCCAATTTAAGGAACCTCAAAAAAGCTTCTGAGAAAGATAACTATCCTCTGCCCTCATTAGATGAAGTGATCTAGATGGTGAGTGGTTATATAATGATGTATTTCTTAGATGGATTTTTAGGATATAATCAAGTGTTTGTTGAATTATAGTATAGAATGAAAACTTAATTTCAGGGAACTTATACATATAATTGGATGCCATTTATCTTGATAAACACAAGAGCTACTTTCAAAGAGCCATGGATCATGAATTATAAGGTCTAATAGGTAAATGCATAATCATATTTATGGATGGCTTCACCATTTAAAAAAAAAAATTGATCACATAGACCATCTCCAGTCCATCTTTGAAATATGCAGGAAATTTGGTATCTCCCTAAACCCCAAAAAGAGCATATTCAACATTATTGAAGGCAAGTTGTTGGGCCATATTATCACCAGAGAGGGGATCACCATTGACACAAATAGAGTTCAGGTAATTTCCAAAACAATGTTCAAAAATAATAAAAGAGATCTTAGGTCCTTCTTTGGGAAGATTAATTTCATAATAAAATTTATATCAAGATTTAAAAAAATTATCAGACCTCTAAATACAATGCTTAAACAAGATGCCAAAGTGGAATGGACATGTAAAACTAGAAGGTCTTTCCAAGACATTAAAAATGATATATCACAGGCCTCAATATTGGTAATCCTAAATTTCACTAAAGACTTCTTCATGTACTTGTACACTTTTGAACATATAATCTCTATTATACTCATACAAAATAATAAAGAGAGAAAACATCCTATCACTTTCATGAGAATGAACTTATAAGATACAAAGCTTAAATATTCCTTAATTGACAAGTAGATATTTTCCCTTGTCAAAGTGGTAAATAAGTTCTAACACTCCATTCTCAGGAACACGGCCACTGCTATTATACTAGACCCTACTGTCAAGCTTACATTAGGAAAAAAAAGTTGGGAGAGCATACTGGCAAATGGATGGAAAATTTGAAAGAGTTTGACATTGAGATCAAACCTACCAAAATCATTAGAGGATAAGGTATTATTCAATATATGACTAAACCAGACCCACATATCACCATTGAATAGGTCTATGAAACACTTATTTTACAAGGATAATGGTATTTATATATCATTTTATTCCTATTCACTATAACATGTCCTTGGGAACTCAAAAGAGAGTAAAAGAGAGTCTTGAGGATCAAAGCTACTCATTATATGATCAGGAAGGGAATTATCTATAAGAAGAAATATAAAGGAATCTATTTGAGATGTGTATCATGTGATGAAGCCTAGGAGACTCTATAAAAATTGCATCAAAATATTGATAGTGGTCATCCATCTAGGAATACTATAACCCATATAATCCTTAGAATGGGTTATTATTGGCCAATAGTCTTCGAGGATGCTCATTATCACATAAATATGTGCCATGAATGTTAGGTTTTGGTGAAAAGAGGTGTATGAAACAATGAAATTATATCCTTTGATTGAGGGTAAGTCATTTATCTAATGGGGATTAGATTTAATTGGTGTTATCAACCCAAACTCTTCAAGTGGGCACAAATTCATTCTCACTGCTACAAATTATTGCACCAAATTAATTGTAGTAGAAACCACCAATAATTCAAGAGCACCAGATGCAATCGATTTCCATGAAAAAAATACCATTAATATGTTTAATATTCTTATTTCATTGGTTTGTGATAATGGGATAGTGTTCCAATTAGTTAAATTTACCGAATGGGCCCATGACAATCAAATCGCCATTAGATCATCCTCCAATCATTACCTATAGGGGAATGGATTGGCTAAATCAACTAAAAAGAACCTCATTAATGTTATCAATAATTTGAAAGTGGACAAACCCAAAGAGTGGCATTTTTTACTAAAATATGTACTTTGGGTAAATAAAACTTGGTATAAGTAGGATCTTAAAACCTCACCATATTTGCTAGTCAATGGGAGGAAACCAATATTCCCAATCATGTTTAAGTTTCCAATATATTAGTTCATGTAGGAATACATGAAACCCAATGAGAGGATAGATTCTATATTTCTAGATATCATAGAAATGGAAGACTCCAAGACTGAATCCCTATAGAACTTTAGCAGGCATCAATATATAGTCAAAAGATGGTTTGATAAAAGAGAAAAATTTAAAGCATTCATGATATTATACCTATTGCTTCTATGGGACAAAGCCATTAAAAAGAAAGGACAACATGAAAATATCACCCCACTATGGATAGGACCCTATAAAATCTTTGAGATCTTGGGTGATAATGCTTTCCATTTGAAGGACCTCCAAGGTAATGAATTGACATATCTGATCAATGGATAATTTTTGAAGCACTACTTCATGGTTGATCCATCCAAAGATATATATGAGTAACAAATAGTTCCCCAATAGAGGTAAGGGTGGGATATATTTAATTTATTAAATTTTTTTTTTATTTAAGTCATTTGTTTTTATTAGATTAGTTCTCACTTTTTATATTAATCATTCTCACTTTTTGCATATTCTTTGCTTAGTCTAGTCTCTCATTTTTTAGGTAGTTTCCCACTTTATAGGATAATTTCCAATTTGATTTCATATAAATATAACTAATTACTCTTGATATAACCAAGAAACATCCTATTCAAGTGGTGTCCTAAACCTATGTTTTAAATTTAACTTGAATTGGTGCGTATTACATGTTGTACATCAAAATTCCTAATCTAGATAAGCAATACAAGAGTTAACCATGACAATTTTATAAATTGAATTATTTTATCAAATATATAAAATATTTTCCCATAGATCCATGAAAATTTATAAAGATTTTCTCATTTACTTGGATAAATTAACATTAAATAATAATACTTGTTTAAGATAATAATAACCATTGAATGGGTAAAGTTGATAGGGACATTTTAATGAAATAAATATTAATTACACCAACTCATGGTGGTTACCTTTATCTTTCTTTCATTTGTAAAAAAAAAGAGAAAAAAAAAGAATAATACAAAAGTTAAAAAGAAAATAAAAAGGGATTAAAAGACTACATGTGAAATAACATCAATGTATCATGCATCATTAAAGAATATGAATGGAGGAAGAGTGATCAAAGGCATTTTTGTTAGGATTATTGATGCCTGGCTAGTAGTAGAGCAATGCTTGAGTTCCCCAAATTTATATTGACTTAACACTAAATTAGAATGCAACCTAAAACTCATCCGATGTCTTAACTAAAATCTTTTGACAAGGATTAAAAAAGATCACTTTGACAGACATTGGTCCAAGGTTTGAGTAAATTAAGTATGTTTTATGAAGTTACCAAGAGTCCCTTTCATATATTTGATCTAATAATTTATTTTATAGCATGGTTCATAATTGATATTAGAATTGTGAAACCATGGATTCTAGGTTCTTGAAAACTTAGTATTCACCCTTGTGAGTCTTCAATTTTTGTATTCAACACACCCTACCTTGAATTATTTATGGACAAGTGGGGACCCATTTGGTGTTAGACAACTTGTTCATTGTAGGGTTGTGCATGCATGCTTAGCCTTTATCTTATCTTTGAAAGTTTTTGGGTCTTAGTAGTAAATCACCTTTTTTGTTTTTGTTTTCCTCTTGCAACCCATTTTCATTGAAATGACTTATTTGAACTAATTTATTAATGAAAATCTTGGTAATATTATTATGTATGACAAGTATTTAGAATTATCAGTATTTGGATTTACTTATTAAAAATTATTAGAATTTTAAAACTTAACATTTTAGAACTTGACAATTTGGTCTTTGGGATAATTGTTTGGGAAATTTTGTTGTCGGTAAATTTATTCAGAATATTTTATTTAGAGTTTTCCTTAAAAAACTTACCAATTTTTTTTCTTTGGGGTTTTCTATTTGGTACTTTATCATTGGTAAATTTTTATTTAGATTTACTTATTTAGGAAGTTTTATTTGGGATTTTGGTCTTCATAATTTGTACTAATTTGGGAATTCAACTTTGATTTTTTATCTTTGGGTCTTTTCATTCAGATATTTCATCTTATAAAAATTTCTCTGACAAATATTCATGAAAGACAATCTTGGTTTTCAGGGAAAGTGTTTAGAGTTTTGGATTTCAAGAAAGGTTTCATGAATATTCCTAAAGAATAACTTGATATTTGTCATCTTTCATTCAGAACCCTTAGCTTGAGATAATTAAATGGTTTAGACCAAACACAAATTCCAAAGCTTGACTTAACCACACATTGATAGGTGTAAATAAAAGGCATCACCACGACACCCCTTTGAATGAGTATCCTATGTGGCATGTCTACTAGGACAAGGTGGTCAAGTTTAAATTAAATGAACAAAACAAGCTTATATACATTGGTGATCAATGAAACATGAACTAAGATTTAATTCTAAAAGGATATACTATCGAGCTAATAAATAACTTCACATTCATTGATTGTTAATGAACTTGAGCAAATATTTCCCTTTGAGAATTCAAGCCATAGTTACCTTTGATGAAGATTTAATTTTCATAAAAGAGTGACAACCCACCAATACAAAGAGCCAAAATTCTATCAGAACTATGAATTAATAATGGCATCTTCATCTAGAATATATAGGTTATATTATCCACTGTCTAGATTTTATATCAAAGATTCAATGGAGTATATGGACATAATATTTGATGCCTCTATGTTTGAGGGTATCTATACTAACTAATCAACTCTATGGGAGGATGTATAAGATTTTAACACATTCATCTATGAGGAAGACATCTCCCCATAATAATGATAATCATAAATTGACCTTATTCCCCTCAAGCATCAAAGACTTCACTATGTTGCTGCTAAACCTGAAGTCATGCCATACATCAACCTATTACATGACATGTTTTTAAGGAAGGATTATTGATGGTGGCTTCCTCCAACACGTAAATCACAAAACCATCATCACTAGTATATTATTTGAATCATTTCAAAGGTATTTATGCTTTCTAATCCTAAATGTCATATTTATTTACATAGGGTAGTCCTTTAGAAGGAAAGTAGCACTATGGAGAAGATAGTGAACAAATGGCTTCTCCTTAGAGAAACCTTTTTAGTCAAGGAGAAACCTATGCCCATCACTAGATTACAAATGGGAATTTACATTGGTATGGAACTACTAAACTACTTTTATGATCACTTGAGCATCCACTTGCTTCACTTAGAATGGGTACCATTGCTCGACCTATTGCTAACCTAAGAACTCACCTTCACATTGGGATAAATTATCATCACTTGGTTGCATGAGATGATATTGCATAAATAAAAGAGGACCTAAGGGGGTAATTTATACATTATGTCTTACCTTCTTGATGCTATTATCATGGGTACTGTTTACATACACAATGTGTCTCTATAGGATCCAAATCTTTATTATATAAAAAATAAGATTTATGATGTCTATTCATTTGTGCATATTTATGTATATACCAAAAATATATTGAGGAATGTAGATTACTTATATCCGAAAGTTTGGAGGGAAATTCATGAGTAACCCATTCCAATATTATCTAAAATTATCTCTAAATCACTTATGTTGAAGGGTGACTATTGGTTATATCCAGATTATAACATGATAATGATTACTTGACATAGGGTCAATCCTCTATGCCTCCCAAAATATGTCCCTAATAAGATATCTAAGAAATAAATTACTTATTAGTTATGGTAGGGGATCGATGAGGATCTAAGCATAAAAAATAAGAGCACATTTCATGGTTCTCATCCCATGATTGGGAGGATGTGTTACACCTTCTACAGACATTTTAGGGAAGTTGATAATGATAGAAAATACTATGTATTGGACTCATTACCCCATAGAGATAGGTACCCCCATGGTAAGATAAATAACACATTCATAATCAAGGAATTCATTATAAGCATGAGCCTTATGATCATGATTTCCTATTTCTCAATGCAAAATATGATTCCCATGTCTTGGAAAGGGCTAAGATGGCTAGAGTAAATGAGGATTTACTCAAGGTAATCTAAGCATATACTTATATCAAAATTGAATAAGTACAATACATGATCCCACCACCAAAAGGATGGACTTTTTCAAACTTTTGGAACAAGAGATCTCTCCAACAACCACATGCTCAAAGCCAAGACCCCCAAAATACACCCACCATGATGATGACAATAAAATAAGAACCTAAAGAAGAGATAGTTATAAGTAAGAATATTTATCTTAGGAAAGAAGAGGATCCTATTTTTATATACTCCTCTAACTCAGAAGACCTCATACCCACTATTGTATTCTTAGCAACCTAAACATCTAATGTGGAAGTCCTTGTTTCTACCCAACAAGTAGATGTTCCTTTGAGTAGAAAAAACAACTATATGATACAAGAGGAAGTCCAAGGTATGAAGGCCTTAGGTTTAGTTTGTAGAGGGACTAAATGAGTAGACACAACCCTAAATTTAAGGTGAGTTAGTGGATCAAGAATAAGAAGAGGAACTATAGATGGACATAGTTTTAAGCTTGAAATAACTCAAATGAACGGAACACCTTAGGAGTGACAAATTAGGTAAGGGTTTGATTCCTACTGATCCCTTAGGTCACCCTTACATTACCACATTTTAATTTGTTACTTATTTCCCTATTGTGTCACTACATTCATTTGGACTTGTCTCCCTATTCATTGTTGTAACCATTCCTTTGGTTTCTAACTCTACTATTAACATGACCAACAAACCTAGCACTTAATTTCCAGTATCTTATACTTAGTTAAATTCACCCATGCCTTCTTTAGGAGCAACTCAGATCATGACAATGGTATCCACCAAGAAAAATATAAGAAACTAGTCTACACTATCCACCTAATGTCATATTTAGGGAATGTAGATTGGTCAAAGATAATATGGTCTTCCATGCCAAATCTATTTCCTAAGATTGATCCTTTAGAGGATACCTAGATAGAGGCACAACTAGTAGACCCAACATAATTGACACTTCTAGACTAAATTAAGGAACTAGGAGCTTTAATTTCTAAGAGGATAGACCTAAATATTATTGAGTTGCCCACTATGAGCTCATTGTTTGACAAGTCTACTAGATTTTGCAAAGGGTAAAGAAAATAAAAATAGAGGATATCATTGCGAAAAGTTTGATTATAGAGGAAAGAGAATAAATCTTTTCTCTTTCCAAGATATAAGATAGAATAACAAGTGAGTCCCCTTACATTGAGGACTTTAGGTCTTATTTGGAGGCCCATACTGGAGCCTTGATAGAAATCTAAGATGGTGAAGAATAGGTGAGGAAGGATATGGATCAATAATTAGAAAATAATATAGAACAAAAATAGGTCATCCATGTTCCCTCTAATATTTAATAGGATGTTCAAAATGTATCCTTAAGGTTGTATGGTATACTAGACATAATTAGCTCTTTAAGGACATAATTGGCCCCTCATTAAACTAAAATGGACAAATTATTTAAAACTTTGAAATAAGATGAGAACAAATTTAATTTTTTTGTTTTATACACCACAAATAAGGATTTCAACCATATTAACTTGATGCCACCCTTAAAAGTGTCAAATGCATTAAACTTAGTGGTCATTCAAACCTAGGAAGCAAGGGAATGGATGCCATATCTTGAGGTCTCAGACTCAAGAATAATTACACATGAGAGGTAAGCAAGATAAATTTTTAATGAATTAGAGTTGGTGAATGCACAAGATGGTACTAGAAAGTTGGTGGTGAGGTCCATTTTTGATCAACTTCTTTAGCAAGCCTCAGTCAACTTCAAGTAGAGTTTAAATTTTGAAGAGATTGAGGCTAAGTTGATTTTTTCAATGAATAAAGCCATAGAAGTGGATATATTTTGGATAGGCTTCAGAGCCACAAAAGCTAAACATGCGAGATTAATAATATAAGTTAATATGGTGAATAGACCATCTCTTTTGGATGTGAGAATAATAATAGTGAAACATGTTGTTGGGTATAAATATTACTAAGAGATGGAAATAAAGAATAAGTCTAGATCCACCCCATCTTCCATCTTAGCCAATGCACTAGTTTCAACACCACCTCCATCTACTAGTTCAGTTGCATAGATTATAGTTGTGAGCAAACCATAGTTATTTTAATATTATTTTTGTATGTAATTTTGAATGTAACATTTATTCAAACTAAATATAG
The DNA here is from genome assembly GCA_037957365.1 of Torreya grandis. Classification (NCBI taxonomy): domain Eukaryota; kingdom Viridiplantae; phylum Streptophyta; class Pinopsida; order Cupressales; family Taxaceae; genus Torreya; species Torreya grandis. The sequence continues at coordinate 1,537,118 of JARHVA010001518.1, forward strand.
ATAGATATGCTTTATGCATACATGTTATAGTTAACCAAAGTGTTTTACCAACATGCATATGTTGAATGACTGTATAAAAGTAGAGATATTGTAATTTTTGAGTTGTAACATGCAATTTTACATTAAATTAGAACTTAAGTTCTGTTTATTCTAATATGTAATATGAAGTGTTACTAAACTTGGAGGATGAGGTGACCCATTACGTAAATATTTAAATACATGTAAAATCCTCAATCAATAGGGTTGGATTTTTTTATTTTTTTATCAATACAAGAATAAATCAATTTATTAATTGTCATGCAATTACATTGGTTTTTTTTACTCCCTTTTTCTATGTTGTTAAGATTTTAACTTTTTTGTCTGTGTCAATTCAATACTTTTGA